>JBBBVU010000019.1:11135522-11152364 GCA_037177055.1 Atherinosoma microstoma
CCCCCCCCCCCCCCCCCCCCCCCCCCCCCCCCCCCCCCACCCCCCACCCCCCCCCACCCCCCCCCCCCCCCCCCCCCCCCCCCCTTCCCCCCCCCCCCCACAATAA
Organism: Atherinosoma microstoma; assembly: GCA_037177055.1. NCBI lineage: Eukaryota > Metazoa > Chordata > Actinopteri > Atheriniformes > Atherinidae > Atherinosoma > Atherinosoma microstoma. The sequence continues at coordinate 11,135,629 of JBBBVU010000019.1, forward strand.
ATTTTCTGGTTGTCATTACTTACTCATTTACTTACAAGTTTGTAAATATGATGCTGCATCATGCTTTCTTTTATGGACCACTGCTTGAGTCAAATACTGTGCACAGCATGCAATACTGAAAATATCTGCTTTTAGCATTAGATTCTGTTCCATTAAACCTCCATTACAATAAACCAAAGTCTTCACAGTCTAATGATATTGCATTTATTGCTGCAGAAACAACAGCACAGCCTGTTGATGTCTTGTTTATAGAGGAAACCATTAGGACTGACCTTGAGACTTGGATACTAATTGCTGTTCCTGCATAACAATCTGAACGGCACTAACCACGACAAGAAAACAGCATCTGCCAGTAGCAGGACGGGCAACTGGCAAACAGTTCTGTATACACTGCAGACAAAGAAATGGTCAGGCACACATGCAGTCGGTGGCTTTGGGAATATACCGGACAAAAATGATGGAGGAGTGGAAAATGAATGCTGACTTTAAAAGATGTATTGGCAAATTGTGTTGGTTCTTCGCTGTTACTTTTGATAGTCTGCCTAATTGAGAGTTAAATTCAGTAATTAGCTAACCTGTAAAACACAAATCAAAGCGTACACTAAGTGGAGCTGGCAGTTGGAGCTCGGCCACATTATGCATATATTTGTTGAAATATAATGATTTCCTTTTTTCACAATACACTGAGTTAATAAATAACAATTAAGCTGTATTTAGTTGTTGATGTCCAATTCACTGGTGTAGTGTTGCTTTTTTTTGTTGTCATGCAATAAAGCCAAAATGTTCTCAAATAGCATTCACTGAATTGTTTCAAGGGCAGTATGACACCTTTCCACACCCCCTATCCAGTGCTTCCCTGTTAGATAGAGAGAAGTTTTGACAGTAATTGCATTGAATACTACAGAGCTTGATACAAACATTCATAAATCTTGTCCTTACACTATCATGAGATCATACAAGCCCAACATCACACTGTTACTGTGAGCATGCTGCCATTATGCTACAGTATACAGCATGGCCTGAGTGACTAATTGCACCCTTGCACATTCTGTTTTATGACTTTAATCTTCTGAAATTCTTTTATATACTGATATGATGAAAGAAAAAGGTGCCACAGTCCTACATCCAATTTCAATGTGTTCTTTACATAGTAAGTTTTGCTTCTTTTTAAAGACTGACTCTTAAAATGACAAAGCTGGTGAAGAGAATGAATGATGAAAACAGTCTGAAATATCATGACGTTGTAATAAACATTGCTGAAAATGAGAGAAAAGCATCTCTTCTTAGCATTGAGGTTGGCACTTGTGGCAGCAAGATGATGTACATGGGATTGATTCTAAATAACTTTACAGTGTTCATCGTATTAGACAAAAGCTGTCACCTAGTGCAACAGTGTGCAGTTGCAACCTGATTGTTTTTAATAAATGTATATACCATTTTCTATTTTTCTCAAAGGAGTCTTAATGCCAAAGGCTTTTCCGAGTGCCATATGCAATTTTAACATTTTAAATTAAGCTTAATATCTCCATTTACAATTCTGCAGTATCTTTGTTGGTATTGGCTTGAAAAATGTATTTGTGGTGAGACTAGATCATTTCGGTCATTTTCCCACTCCACTTTGATGTTCCTTGCTTAGAACTGAAAGCAGACCCTGACAGTTCTGCACAGACCATTAACAGCACAAATGCATCAAGGGTTCAGTACAGTTATGCTCTCACGACATTGGAACTTAAATTTGAAGTAGAAAAGAGGTGCTCTTCTGTGTTGATTAGCCTGACACTATCACTGAATGATTGCTAGTGCTACAAGGAAATTGTCATACACCTGAGCTCAGACAAGATGTGCTAATTAGGTACGTTAACAACTTAATCCCCAGATATCTCTCCTTTAAGCGCTCTTATTTTCACATCAAATGGAGAACTACATTGAGAAAGAAAAAAAAACATTTCACTGTGAAAGCATAAGGTATGGATGTAAAAGTTTACCTTCAAGCATCAAAATAGAATGAAGATGTTTTAGCTATGGACAGATTTATTAAAGTAACAGACACGGTGGAAATAATAGAAAAATAAACAGTTGTTCTGTGGATTTGATCTGTCAATTGCTTCTGTCTCTTAATGTTATCCCAGAGTGCTTCCAGGATGTCGAGATAAGTCACATTCAATCACCTTTTCCTCTGGGGAATAATAGGTGTTGCAGATTGGATTAGAAAATCAGTAATTGTAAGGGCCATTGAGCAACACCCTGGCTTATCTTCACTGTGAGGCATACCTATATCGTGCATCCTGTGCCAGATTAATCACCCTTTTGCATGTAGTTTAACCTGACTTTTTCCTTCTCCTTGTGCAAAAATAAACACATTTAAACAAATTGTGCATCCTTACATTACACAGTACCGAGGCTTGATTTGTAAAGAGCAGTTAAAGTATATTTCCTGTGATGTCTGAAAAAAGGTTCTAATGTGCCAGAATGCTGAAAACTTGAATAAATGCAGGAAGGGATATTAACTGGAACTGGTAGAGAATGTTTAATCACTGCCTTTTCTTCTTCATGGGCTGTAAGATCCACAGTTGGCAGGGAGACCATATCCTATGATGCACATAATTAGGCATCATAACCAACAACCCTCCATTTGTTACTCTGTAGTGCAATTTTAATACTTTAAATTAAGCTCTTATCTCACAGAGATACAGCAGCTGACGAGGATTTTTGTGATTTGAAGCAACAGTGATAAAAGCAAATGTCTGGATTGCACTGAGAAGGGATTCCTTAGACAGCTTGTGACTTGCTACTTCAGATGTGTTTAAAAAGGGATGATCGCTCAGTCTGATATAATGACACAGTTTGCGGGCGAACAGGCTGAGGAGCAAAAAAATAAATAAAATGAAGCGGAACAAAAATTTCTCTTTTTTTCTCATGTCTTGAGTTTGTGACAGTTTTAAGAGTGAATTTGTCTGATACGGCACATTATTTCTGAGCAAATTGTCACAAGCGATTTGGTGCTGTGGGTCTTTCAGCACATTTGGAACACACAACTGTATTAGACACTGTTTCCTCTTTGTACTTCCAATCCAGTTTTTTTGTTTTATGTGGGAAGTATAAAAGAATACATGATATGCACCTTCATTACCAAAAGAACAAAAACTTTTCTTTATTCTGGAGAAAATAGGATCACACAGAGCAAATAGATGGAAAACATAAACATGCAATTATGCAGCATGAATAGTTTGAGAAGGTTCCTTTTGATCCTCTTTGTGGCCTTAGGAGGAAATCTTTATATGCGGTGACAGACACTTCGCGATGGCTATGGTGTTTCCTCAAAGCGCTGAAAGACCTTTTGAGGTAATTATTTCTTTTTTTCTAAGATCAATCATTGGCATTTTTAGTAATGTGCCTTATACACAACCATAGCTCTCCAGTTAATATGGCCAAAAAAACACTTCCTGCCTTTTTTCAGATGAGACCACCTCATGCCGCACACAAACTTTTTAATTACAATAAAAGCATATCAGCTTTATGTAAAGAGAAGGCAGTGATTGTCTGCTGCTCATCTCTTCATTATAACACATGCTGCGTGATGAGGTGTAAATATAAGTTTTAACTGAGATGGAAGAAGTGGCATAAATCCCAGAGAGATTTAAGCTGTTTGAATTGCATAGCAGCTCATTCTTTAATTTACTTTCAAAGACAAAGTGATTCAGAAGAATGCATAATAACACTGACAAAAGATTTCTCTTTAAGTTGTTTTGCACTGAAAATAGAAGAAAAGGTTTCCTCATGATTCATGTCTCTCTCTGTTTTGTTTCTGCTGCCGTACGTAGATCCAGGGACGACATCAATATTTCACACGTTTTTCAAAACATGAAAGATTTGCCGGGTCCAAAATTCTGATCCCTGGTGATTGTTTGTTGATTTTTTTTTTTACAATACAAATACAAAAACACCGCAGATTTATTTGTTCTTATAATAAGCTGTAAAAATAAACTTTTAATAAAGGCGCACCTCAGGTTTTCAGAAATAATTGTCAGGGGATTTATAAACTTGAACTCCTCTTCAAAGCTGCATTCAATTTAATCAGGTAACTTGTCAGTCCCCAGATCAAAGACAAACATCACACTTAATATATTATTCATATGTTTCTATTAACATTTAGTGTAATTGATTGTAGCTTTAATGGTCACATTATTTGACCACTGTGTGGAATATCAGCAACTATAAAGGAGAAATCCAAATCTGAGGAAAATGTATTCCTCAGTAGGCTATACATTAAAACAAGTCCTTAAAAACAATAAAAACTCCATCAGTACAAGTTTCCTGAAGTTTATATTTGCAGGATAACATTTTTTACCAACTAATCAAAAGAATAAAAACTTAAGGTGCACCAATCTCTGGACTGCTGAATAAAGAAAATGAATCACCCTGTATTGTGTCTTTATTATAATTCATTTTGTCTTGAATAAAGTGTCAGAGATAAAGATTGAAAACATAACAGATGCATTGCATTTTAGAGAATTAGAGGAAACACTTTTTAGTATCTGCGGTGCTCCAAGCAGCAGCTACTGATTGCTAATCCTGGCCATCCAAAGTCAAAGAGATGACTTTTAAAGCTTCGCTTGGTCTCTCTGCCATCATCATTACTGAAACTACAGATGGTCCCAGTTTTGCCGGGCTACTGCAAGGCAGGGGGTTCTGAGTGAGGCTGCGCCTGCAAGGGAATAGATGGTTTTGGTGGGAGCGGTTTGATGTGGGAAAATATTGGAAATGTTTTATGCCCAAAGAGCCTTCATCCTATCATGTGTTTCCCTCATCTTGCATCAAGACATGTTTTTATGCCAGTCTGTACTGTTTGTGACTGCACATCTTTGCTGTCTCTACAAATGTTCATACATTGTTTCTGGGATTTACAGCCATTACTAGAGGATTGATGTTATTCCATAAATTATTTCATTTCATAATTATGGCTGTTAAAACTCTTTTTCAAAACATTGTCTGTGAGGATTTTCTCCCCCCAAAAAATACCACCCCTGATTATGGAAATCAGTCGTAATGCGCAATAAGCTCATCTTTTGGTCGGATATTTGATGAGGCGAAAACAAGGAAGACTGTCAAACCAGAGCAGCACCACTCCACCAGCAGCATCAAACCCAGCAGGTGCAAGCAGGTCACCATGGTGATTATGATTGAAAGCCCATTTGAAAACAGTTTATATTTGTCACACTTCAGATAGCTGTGATCTGTCTGGAACTACAAAATATGGCTGTCTTTTTTAAATTTGATTGTTTTTTTAAGCATCTTTCCGAATGAAGGATTAGCAGAACTTAAAAACGCACACTCATCAAAGATGTAGTAATTTACTTGATAGAAAATTTTATACCTAGATTTGTCCTCAAGCCAAAGCCCGATAATGTGCCAGCAGACGCTTGTGAAGAAGAACAAAGCAATCTGAAAATTGCATTTTTTAGCTATCTTTTTGTTTCTGTACAACCTTTGAAAAACTGTAAACAACTTTAATCTGATTTGCAAGGCCCCACAGGCTAAACCGAAATTTAAATGTCACCAAAGACCAATCAGCAGGTCTTAGAGCACGTGTTGAGTTTTGTCTACAAGTTTTGTCTTTTCATTGCACAAGCTTTTAGTGCATGTAGATAATGGGAGCATTAAGACAGAAATAGCTCCAATATAACTACACAGTGCAGATATAAGTGAGAGCTGATCCACATTAAAATTACCATTTAAAAAAAAAGAAAAAGAAAAAAAGTTTAGATTCACTGACTTTAACAGCTGAATAGGAATTATGTTAATTCTTTTTCTGTATTTTTGTATAGTGTGTGAGAGGAATATTAGTTTTGTTGTGTTGCACCAGGAAAAGTCAAGCAGGATGTTGACAGCTTGGCTTTATTTCCACACTGATTAAAACCTAAAAGGTCAAATGCAGTTTTCTTTGAACACTTAAAGACATTGGCATTTTGGCCATCTGCAATCTAAGTTAAGTATGCATTGGTTTATTTAGAAAACCCGAATGCCATATATACTAATCCAGTGCTGGCCTGATAGGCTGATACATGTTGTCAGACGAATCATTAACTGAAATTAAGTAAGATTAGTGACACTGTTTTAAATAACAAGACTGGTCTTTAAGTCAAATCTGTAAAAACTGTCTTGGATTTTAGATTTATCCCTCGTTTTTTTTAATGAGCACTGGGGCTGTCCCTTAATCCTCAAAGTGTTAAGATCCAACATAAGTGAATGCTAGTAACCTGTTTGCATTAAGAATATGTGGTCTGTAAGGGCATCAGAGCTTTGTAGATGGATGCACTAGACTGTTAGAAATAGATTCCCTTGTTTTTCCGGTAGAGAAACAACTTGATTTAATGCATGCCCTTGTGACTCCTTTATGGAAACAGAAAGGGGCCATAACTGAAAAAACAAACATTTTTAAAGTCATCATTTTGAGATGAGTTTTGATCACAAGGTAACAAAGCTTGTTTTGTAGTGGTAATGGCTAAATAAAACTATTATCTCAAGATAACGATTGTTTTCTTTGAGATAACAGGTTAATATATTTTTTTTAATTAGGCCTGGTAAAGTATAGTTTTCTGTCACTGCAAACAGTGGTATAGCCAGAAGGGCAGCTGCTGGCTGAAGCAATAGCTAAACTCTTATTTATGCACACAGAGGCCTCTGCCTGTGCAGACGTTTACTGAACTCGTTGCAGCAAACAGTTACGCCTGCATGTCTTGACTCACTTTTATAAAACTTTGTGAAGACAGGAACCACACATTTTCGAGATCACGCATAATCATCTTGTGATGTCAAGAAAAGATCAAGATTTAAAAAAAAAAAATTTAATCACTTGCAAAGGGTGTGTCTGATTTCTGTTATTAGCCTGCAGATTTTCAGACTATGTTATGAGGTAAGGCAGTCAGTACATTCAGAGAAATGCTGGTCGACAAATGGGTGTTTATATTTGGTAATGCAAAAGTACAGTTATTTACGCATTAACATATAAGTGTAATTAAATCAGTTACATTTAGACCTTGTCCATGTAGATATGAGTTTAAGTGTGTCTGCTAAAGTTTTAAAAAAAGTTATTTATGTTTCATCAGGGGCGTAACCATCATCTCAGAATTTCTCAGAGATCTATTGAGTGATTTATCATCCCCTCGCATTCAAGTGCGCCTCTCCTTAAAGGCAAAAGAATCACATATTCACTAACAGCCACAGTCCAACACCAGGGGACCGATTTTAGTTCTTTAACAACACTACCACTCAAAAGTTTGGGATCACTTTCCCATTGAATCCAGTGGGTAAATGATCCCAAACTTTTGAGCAGTAGTAGATATATATATGAACAAAATCTAAAGTTTTAGCTGCCAAACTCCGGTTGTGTTGACACGATGACCCCTGAACATCCTCAGGGTAAGTAACCATATAATTTGTGTGGGGTAGAACCTAAATAGAAATCAAAAACTGAATGAAATATACATATGCATCTGTGATAGGCCAATATCTCTACCCAATTCCATAAAAAAGCCTCCCACGACATGTACATAAATGTAGCAGGACACTGATCTCACCTGAAGCACCCAAACATGATTCTGCACCTCTCATTAGCCGCAATGAATTGCTGAGCAAATAAAAGCAATAAAGAGCACAAGCTCTGCACAGAAATGAAAGAGGACTGTGTTTATTACTAGCATGAACAAATAAGCAGGGGAAGTAACATAGGCAACAAATTCTTGTTAACTAGCTTACAATGATATCTTGGCATGTATTAACCAGTCGTCATTTAACTAAAATTATTTGGATGCAACAGCAGTTCTCTACTTACGGCTTGTTTGGTAAAAACTGTGCAAAGTTTTTTGCTTGTTGCTGGCTTTCGCTAGTTTACTGAACATGATTATGACGCACACTGTGCAGCGCTGCTAAGCAGCACTTTCCTCTCCTGTCGAACACCGGTGTTCTAACATTTCATCCTATCCATCGAGACGTGCTACCTGTGCCTTTTACGCAAAACCCAAAACGTAATAGCTATGTGTTTTGAGGACATGCCCATAAATCCATGCTACCTTCCAGTCCGCGTCTAAACAGCTGTACCGTGTTGTGAGGCTTTCGTCAGCTGTAGCTTGTGGAATAAACTAATAAATAACTTTCACATGCGGATTTCGTGTATTTTCATAGAAATTGTAGGCCTATTTTTAAACTATTTTGAGTTCTTCATAATCATAAAAGCCTAATAGAAACATCCATTCATTTATACAGTTGAGGCATCCTACCTTCATAAATAATGTAACATATTTGATGGGGTCGTTTACACTGTTGAAGCATCCTGTTTGCACGGATATAGGCTACTGTATAAGGTAGTACATTTTTATGGAGTAATTCATACTGTAGGATCATTCTACCTTCATAAATATATAAGGTTGCACTTTGATGGGTTAAATTTATACTGTCCAGGTGTACAGCTCTACCTCCGTGTTGAGGGACTTTAGTGTTGTGAAACAAACTTGAGTTATATAAATTTATATGCATATTCGTAGAAATTGTATAATTTCTTTAAACTATTTTGAGTTCTTTATTGTATGTGAATATGTAATTTCATTAATCTACACTGTGGAATAATCCTACCTGTATGAATAGGCTATATTATAACTAGTAGCATACTTTGATGAGATAATTTATACTGTTGAATCATCCTACCTGCATAAATATATAAGGTAGCACAGTTTGATGGGGTAATTTATCCTGATGAATCATCCTACCTGCATTAATTGTTCAAAGTTTGCTTTTTGAATGCCTGTGACGTTATTTTTTAAAACCGTACAATAAAGTTTAAAGATCAATAATCCACAAATATGTAGATTAATGATTATTAAAATGATTTCTGACAAACTAACTATTGTTGATCACACAAAACTGTGAACTGTATGAAAAATGCATGCAGTATTCTGTTCTGACTGGGTTGCACAGATCGACAGGGTAGCCTATAGATTCAGCCTGCGGTATCCCGTTTCTACAAGGTAGCACGTTTTGATAAAACACCAGCGTTATTGGTGGCTCATGGTGCGTTTAAAGATGGCTTGGAAAAACCCGTTACCGCATGTTAATACCAGATTAAACCGTTTTAACGGCTGAAAAAAGTGCGGGGAACAGAGGGGACGGATACGGGAAGTGCGGGGGACACGTCCCATGCGTTCCCCGAGTCCGTTACGCCCATGTGTTTCATTCACATCGAACTGCCGTTTTTGAGAACCTGAAAATGCTCCTTTTGAAAACAGGATCCCAAAGTAAAAAAAACTTTATTCTCAATAAGAGAACTTGTTTCTATTTTTACAGCTCATTCACATATTTTCCAAACAGATGATGGCATAGCCCCTCCTCTCCCTTAACGTGTGTTATGTCATAGGGTGGAAAACAGGGAGATGCAGAACTGTTGAACTGGCTACTTTTAGGCCAGTCAACCTGGCAGAGTACATCTCTCTTTCATACATCATCCTTCACCTCCTCGACTTCTGTCATCTCATTCACGTATTCAATCACAGAGCCCCCTATTGTTGAAGGAATGAGTCTTTCTATACAAGATCTTCACATAGAAGTGTCTGTAAACACAACGTGCATGCATACCCAACCCCTGCCAACAGCTACAATAATGGAGTAGTGTTGGTGCTGCAGAAGCTACTGAGTATGTTTTGAGATGAGCTTTTACAGCAAAATGTTCTACATCTCGACTACTGTTCATTTTAGCTCAATTCTCCACCTCCTTCTTCTTCTTCTGATTGTTTACATCACACAAGCTATGCACATGCTCCATGTCTTATTCTCTGTTTTTAGAGTACATCTCTGGCAGCATTACACCACCACTTACAGGCCTGACATAATACAGCATTTTCAGTGTTTTTGTGTGGATGCACGCATTTTTTAAAATGATTCGGCCTTCATGGAAACCTTTTTACCTGCTGCTTTTAAAATCAGTCTGAATTATGTTGATAGCGTAAATGGTTGAAGAGTTATGTCATTTTCTAATGAGCATCAAATATTTTAAACATTTTTTTTTTGTTTGATTTAAAGGATATGTATTGGCTTCAGGATCGTGTTATCAGGCCTATCAGCTCTTGCTGTAGTTAAGTAAGCTGAATCTACTTAACCATTTTTCCCAGAGCTGAGGAAACAAAGAAAGCAGAGCCATCAAAAAAATAATGAGCCCCCAGCTTATCACAAGGAGGTTTCACATCTCAATGGCTACAAGATCCTTTTTTCTTTTTTCCCCTGTTACAGCTCGGGACATACAGACCAAGGGGATGATGGGTCATTTTACTCAAAGAATCTTACCCTGCAGAGATCAGTGGTGTGAGACAGATTATTTTTCCGGTGCCTCCGGAATGGTTTTCATGGTTCTTTGAGCTGCACAAAACAGTAATTGTATCAGCATCAAATCATCCTTGATTTAAAATAGAAGTTAGTCCCAAGATTGATCTGCTCCCTGCAGAGAATCTGCTTTTTTATATATAAAATCCCTACTGGTTTGATGATGGATTCTTTTGAATGGGCGTGTCCTTATGGATAGAAAGGGTTGAACCATACTTCAATTCATCTATCAGTTTCTACTTGTAAACACTTAGCAGTTATTCGGGATTTCCCAAACAATTTGGAAACGGTCTTCACTGTTACGTTGGTTAAACCAGCAAGGTAAAATGTCCAGGGTATTGTAATATTTTTTTTTATTTTTATGGACCTTCTCAGCATTTCAAATCTAAGGCAAATTTCACATTTGCAAACATCTGACTTTCAATGCACAAAACAGTGAACGAGCAAAAAAAAAGAAAAGAAAAAAGCTTTGCATCTACATGGAATTACCTCATGGAAGTATCGGTATGTTTTTTATTTGACAGCTCCTTTAATGTGATTATTCACCCTCGACCTGATGTTGGTGGGGACCAATAGCAATCATTGCCAGCTTGGTTTTCAGGTGCCTCCAGCATGTGAGACAACAGCGGTGACAAACTGATGGTATTTTCTGCCAAAGCAACCTTTCAACCACCCACCTCACACTCCAATCCTCTATTCCGCGCTCCTTCCTTGTGCCCTTTTGATTAATGTGTCTTACTCTCCTCACGCTGCCCTTAAGACAAGAGCAGCTTACCGCTTTCCTTGCTCTGCCACAGGTCCTCAAAACGACACAGTCAAATAGGATTAAATTTTTGTATTTGGGGTGGAGGGTGTTTTTGTGCATCTGTTTAAGAGCGCAGGAAAAGCATCCATGAAGTAGTTTGTTTTTTAGCCAATTTATTTCAGAGGAGAAGAAAGGTGCAGCAGTTTGGGTGGGTTGATGCCTTGGCAGTCGTGTTGCTGTGAAAAAATAAAACAAGACTGGAGGGAGTAAGATAGGGATTTGAGGGGGTGATTCATTTCAATCTGCCACAATGCTATATGTGCCCAAAGCTGAAATCTCATCCTGGGTTCAGCCTTAATAAAGCTTGTTGGCATTAAGCCTTATTACTCAGCAGTCAAAAGACATTTCATGTCCCATGCCGGTTCTACAGTTATCTATCCGGTCTTCTATTAGGGCAAAGCTGCACTTTTTTCTGTACAGGCATATGTGTTGTCTATAATGCCAAATAACCAACAGATGCTTATTTTTTTTTTTTTTAAATCAGAGCAAATCATATTAATGTGAGAAATTATGAAAAAACAATAATGCACCTTCCCTGGTTGGGGGTCTTGTTAAACCTTCTGCAACAAGGAAGGAAGTGGAGTAATCTTTTTAGATGTGCTGAAAAATGCAGAATTCATATTTAGGACATGTATCAACAAGTTCAATACATTCTCTCTATAGGAGACAGCTATGAAGCAAAAATAGAATTGTATTGTGTCATATTAGCATTTTGATGAAAACACTTCTTCATTTTAGTTTTTTTCAGTGAGTAAAAACTGAAACTGTTTTATATCCTATGGTTTCATTTGGGACAAACTGAAATGAATGAATCGCCTGGGTATCAGTTTGGTTATCCATGACTAGTGAATATGCATTCAGTTTCACATATAAGCAGAATCTGTGCCACACAGGCTGCAGGATGGTTTATGTTGTTCATGCGGCAACGCAGGCAGTGGCATCAGCAGTTTGTGTTTCTACAGATAGAAGAAATAAAGAAAACCGGGTAAGACAGATGAGGAACAGCAGAATGAAAGAGCAAAAAGTACACACTGAATACACTTAAATACATACACTTAATATTTGATTTTGTTGAAGTTTTTTACTCATGTTTTGTTGAAGAAATAAGCACTATCTTCAGCATTTCATGATACACCAAATGGTTCAGAGATATCTACATTTAAATCAGGTTTATGTGTGTGTGTATTGTGGCCTAAATATAGGTGATGCCAAAAAAAACAAAAACCTTTGACATTCACAGTAAACTTTTTTAAGCCTCCATGACAGCCACCAGTCCTATTTTTGGAGGAAGCAAGTTTAGAGAAATCATATCACCCCTTGCTTCATCCACCAGACAAAATGTTGCAACTTTCAAACACAAGGCCAAAAACACAGATGTTAAGCAATCTGGATTTCAGTAAAACGCCCCCTTTGGTATTGGCTGCAAATCACAAAAAATTAATTCTTGTGTTGCCAGTAAAATCCCCTGATGTATTAATAGTGTAGCCTTCCTCATGACCGTAAAAACAACAAAGATCCACATGTCGTGCATTTACTCATGGTGGATTTAGATTGTGACCATATTATTCACTATCCGTTATTAGCCCTGCCGATAATCGGAGCAGATATTCATAATTGTCCAATTATAACAATGAGCTATTTGTGCGCTCTGATTACAGTCTAATTAAATTAAAATTTGTTCCTGTAGCTGTGATACAGCCATAAGCATGACTGCTGGTAATCTGACTCAGTGTCCCGCCTGCAAAGTTAGTAATGATTAAACATCCGAGCAACTAATGCAGATGGAGAGATGCATGACCAGGAAAGAAGATGCTTATTTTTATCTAAAGGTAATGTATATGCTTAAGATACAACACAATCATTAGTAAAGCCATAATGACACTTATTACTCATTGTTGAGGCTATAAGGCAGTCCTGGGGGGCAAAAATTACACTTAAATCAAACTTGAAAGCAAACTTTGAGTAGCAGCACAACGCCTAGATTGCTTTATTAGAAGTTTTGGAACTCTATTCTTCCATCTTACAAGACGGATGGGTTGATGAGGCCTTATCTACACTGTCTTTGTTCAAGGGCAGAGCAAATTCCTAGAGCTTTTCAGTAGAAGAAATTGGTATACAACAAAAGCAGATGAGTCAGAACAAGGTTACTCTGAAAAGCACACAGATTGGTAAATAACATGGTTTTGTAAAGAATGGATTTTCTGCACTGCATACCAATCACACGTTGAATCTTAACGCATACGTATGAATTAATGTTATTTTCATTATGCTATTTTTTTCTTTTTGCAAATAAACTTAAAATGTTGGTATTTGGCATCTGGTTTTTGCCCTGGAAGAGTAATATATATAAAAAAAAACTTTTTACAAATGAACATTTCCATTTCCCTGTTTCTTGTTACTCCAGATAATGGTTTTGTTACTGTATGATGAAAGTGGAAGATTGGAAATGGTGGCAAAAATTTACTGATCCCCTCCAGAAATGTCTGACTTCATTGCACAGGAGGAGATTGAACCAGTCCCCTTAACCACCCCTCCGTCCATCTGCCACTGAGCGCCAATTGAGTTCATGCAGGTGCATGCTGAACTCTGCTGCCAGTAAGCAGTCTAAAGGGTAATTCAGAGTGACGTCCACTGTCCATCTGAGCAGCCTCAGCTTCTGTTTATCTTGGTGTACAAAATAGATAGTTACTTTCCAAAGTGTCACATTCAACTATGAAGTCATATTTGATTCTGCTGTAAATTAGCAGCTGAAAAAGAGGACTGTAAATGGGAGGTCTCTAACCATCTAACACTTCTTCATTGACCCCATTTTGTCACAAAAACACTGACTAATTACATGTCACTGATTCTCCTGGTTTGATTCAACACTGCCATGGATGGTGTAACAATATTCACTGTGCAAATTGACCCATAATGTAAAGATAAGTATTTAATCTGTGGTTCACATCAGCTCAGAATCCAAAAGGTTTCTATAAAACAGATCTCACACAGTCTTGATATGTTTGTTGGTTTGAATTACTAGGTCTCGTTTTCTTTCAGTTTGCTTTTGGTGATGTTGCTTTAACCCTTAAAACCCTGCTAGATCGCTAGAGCCCCCAAGCACTATCTGTCACGATACAGGAGGAACGAAGGCAGGCAGGCAGGTGCATTAATGGCAGGTTTATTGATTTAACAAAGACTACTTACTGAATTACACAGAAAAATCACAACAGGGGAAACACAAGGACACACGACAATCTGGCGAAGACAAGAGGTAAGTGGGGAACTTACACACACACCTGAGGGAAGCGGACGAGACACAGGTGAGACATATGAAGGCAATCAGAGGAGCAGGACATAGGCCATGACACTATCACTTATATAGTAATAATTTTTCAGGAACATGTAAGTCTGTGGGGTAAATTATAATCAATAGCTTATCCCAGTGGTTCCCAACCTGGGTTCTGGAACCCCCCCCTGAAGAACACAGGGGGTCCCAGAGGCTTTGACCATTGAGAGCCATTGAGATTAATGTCCACACATTGTACCTATTTTAAGAAAAAAAACTAAGGCTGTTGTTGTTAATTTAACTTTAGCTTCATGGAAGGACAGGATTCAGACAGGATACATTATCTATGGTGAGAATATCACTTTTGAAAGCATAAAAACAGCATGGTTTCAGCACGGGGTGGGATAGGGGGTCCACAGTTTACCCTTTGCCCTCTAGGTGATCTACAGAAGTTTTCCAGGCTTTTACATCACACTCAGAAGGTTTACAATCCAGCTTCAAAATATAGTGTTTATCCAGAGAGTCAATAGGTAAATCCGCAATGAGCGATCCATGATAACAAGATTATTTATCACATCTTAACTACTATGCTGCTAAGACACCTCTGTTTTGACCTAGAAATTATGATTAAGCTACTTCTTGTCCAACATTTGACCAATTAGATAGTTTAAATGTACTGTCATGTCCAATCAGAAGCAGGCAAAGCTCAACAAGTGACAAGACAGTTAAATGTTTGTCTGAAAAGAACAAAAATAATCACCCTCTATCCTTGGAATAAAGCCAAGAAGATATTTTTGACACATGGTGGCACCAAAACAAACTGAGTTGGTGTTGGTTTTGTGAGGATAGTCAGTAAATAGAAGCATAAATAACAGTAAATGGCAAAAAATGGCAGGAGGAAAAGTGTAATGTAAATAGTTTATGTGGTGTTTTTGCTTCAATGCCAATATTTCTTCTTCTGAAAGCCAAGATTTGAAAGAATGATATGCAGATGAGAAAAGGCTTGGTTTCTGGTGGTAATTTTTTACAAAGTACTGTTAGTATAAATTCCATTTGTTTTTGTTTAGATTTTTTTGGTTAGCCTTTATGGTGCTATCTCTACATACAATCATTTTCCATAGTTTTAGCCTCATAATCTTATAACTAAGGCTGTCAAAGAAAAATCTAAATATTGTGACAGAAAATCAAGACATAAAAAAGACAGTCTTCTGTGCATCTGCCAGAGTTTGTGTTTTTGCCCTTTGTCATCACAGTGATGTTCTTCGTTGCTATGAATTACAGTAAAAATTACCCATCAGACAGTGTTTTTAAGTTTATAAAATCTGTTTGCCATATCCTCTCATTAGGCTTTATCTAAGGCCACAAAAAGCCTACTGTAATTTTGTCCAACCATCACGGTGGAAGTTTGTGTAGCTGTAGCTTCTGCAAAGCTGCCAAACAAGGCTGCCTTCTTTGTTTGAATGCTATATTTATTGTCATGGATTGCAGTCATAAACGAGCTGGTCTCTGTCCATAACTTGACTTTATTGTTTATCTTTTTATTCCAGACCACAGTCACCCTCTAGACACCCACTGAGCAGGTCGTCTCTCATGAAACAGGTCAGAATTTTGACTCCACCTTGGATGAAAAGGTGGAAAGAGCAGCAAAGTATGAAGGAGAGAAAGAAGGCTGCTATATTTCAGGAATGACAGGCTGTTAAGGGGCAGCTGGCAGCAGTTTCTCTCACTTGTGGTATGTACAGTTAGTTTATCAATCATGTAAGTAAGCCAAACTATCTCATAGTACAGATAAAACTTTATCCCTTCAAGCAAAAATTAGATTTCCTCTCATGATGATAAGGGCTGACAAGTCTCTAAGCACCCTTAGAAATTAAGGGGGAACTAGGCAAACAGACTGTGGTGATGGTGATCAGGCTGAATTGGAGAAAATGTGCTTTCTGGGACAAGCTAATAGAAAACATTTTGAAGGAAAATTGGAGAAAAACAATATACAATATTAGAAAATTGCTCATTGTCTGTGAAAGTGGTCACAAGTAATATAAAACTAACCAGGTGATAAAAAACCACAAGCTGCAAATTTTACGGGTTGCAGGATTCAAACTGTTTAGGAGGGGGTTGTTTTATGAGCCTCTTGTGAACACTGCTGTCACAGATCGCAAATGCTGCCAGCAACACATTTCACATTACTGTCACTCACAAATTACAAATAAATATGTGAGTACCCTTGTACAGGTTGCATATGTAGTGTTCTCTCTCTCTCTCTCTCTCTCTCTCTCTCTCTCTCTCTCTCTCTCTCTC
>JBBBVU010000019.1:11152464-11163515 GCA_037177055.1 Atherinosoma microstoma
GTGCTCGTGTATGGGGTGTATGTAGGGTGTTCTCTCTCTCTCTCTCTATATATATATATATATATATATATATATATATATATATATATGTATAAAATATCAACGTCTGATTATGTTGTAAGCAAGACACTATAGTGCAAGTTATTCTGAAATAAATTCCAGAATCATAAACTTAATCCAACAAGTGAATGTGTAGAAAGAATTCTGTTTATTCAAATAACAACTAAATGAAAGCATGATCAAGAAAGAGGATTGTTCGATCTTATTAACATGCTATCAATCATATGACTATTTACACACCTGGCAAACATGGACACCAACAAAATGTTTGGACAGTATTCAACATATCAGGCACATACGCAGCTTTGCAATTTACCAACTAGCTTCTGTATGAGATATGTTTTTTGCCTGATAAATTACAATCAGACTAATCACAGCTCTTAAAGGGAAAGCAGCTTCCCACAGCAGCTGGAAACAGGGTCAATGAAAATGAACCAAAACATGGATTAGCAGCATAAAAACCAAAACAATTGGCTTGTAGATTCAGAAAGTATATCTGTGTAATGACCAGGGTGTCCAACACTTCTCAAACATATTGCATGCAGTAATTGGCACTTTTGTAATTACTTCTGGCAAAAAGTACCTGAGTTAGTTACAGAGTTGCATTATAAGAGTAACGAATTACTCGAAAAAGTAATTATTCCGTTACTTATTAGAAAAATGTTAAAATATGTTCCCTTTAACAGAGCGTCAAATTCACCTGCATGTTCAAGTATTCATAATCAAACTGAATATTACATCTGACTAATGAATGGAATGGAAACTTAATGGTGTAACACTATAATCAGCGTTAACTGTTAACTGAATTTGGGTCGTGGGTAAGAGAAATAATTCAAGGACAACTTTTGGCTTGAAAGTTTGATGCTGCTTTTTTTGTAACCTGCACCCAATCACAACAGAATATGGCAACTCTTCTTCTAATCAAACACTGGGCGTATTCTCCAGTTTCAACTTTATCATTCCGCATCTTCTCCACTGTAGCAGAAGCACAATATAGTCCAAATGAATGTGAAATTTCTGTTCCCTGAAAACAAAAATTAATCTCATCTTACAATAATAATGTGCTGTCAGTAACATGTTATTGTTAGTAATGGTAACCAGTGTTGTAACCATGGAAAGAGTAATTAGTTAGATTACCCGCTACTGAAAAATGTATGTTGGTTATTTTAACACCGTTATTCCTATAACTCAATGTGATATTCCAATATTGCTGCAAGACACAAACTGATGTTTTTGTGTAACTGACTGAATTTTTGTAACCTAAAATTTTTTAATTCTTTTTAAAAAAATTGTTTTTATCATGTAAAGCACTTTGTGTTACTTCTGTATGAAAAGCGCTTTATAAATAAAATTGAATTGAATTGAATTGAATTATTGTTATTTTCTGGTCACAAAGTTGCCCTGATAAGAGCAAATAATGTTAGAGTTCACAATATCTCCAGAGTGACTAACTCTCAGCAGCAACACCGCGGCCCCTTGTCTCCTAGTCCGTTACCATTTACTAGCATAACAAACATTAGCTGTTGTGTCACATTAAGCTGAACGGCTACACTGATACATAGAATTGAGAGTCAGATTGACGACTGTTCCCATTTTACCGTGTTTTTGTTGTTGTGAATAACATCCAGTATTTCCTCTGCCATGACAGCACGTCATTTCTCCTCTGCTCTCTGAATGTCCAGTTTTCCGCCCCGATGTGAACACAATGTCATCAGCGGACAAACAGTGTCAACTCCTTCGTGTCACACCGACAGACACAGACAGTGGTAATCTTCTTTAAGTAAAGCTTTGTGTTCTCTTGCATTCACTTTTATTTTAACCACATATAAAGTTTTCCACTGGTGTTCGAACATCCTAGATGTCCATGCCCTTCCAGATTTCTTTGGCATTGTTAAGAAAATAGTCCGATTCTCAAATGTTCTCCTCTGACATGCACAGAAATGCCACCTCATCAATGGTGGAGGATCTACTTCTGGTGTTTCTCCCGGATTTGTCTATCAGAGATAAACAAAATCAATTTTCATTAATAAATGATAAGCGAGAATAAGATGTTAAGGATTAGGCAATAAAAGAAAGCAAGAATGTTTCAGAGGACAGTGCCGTTAAATTTGTAATTAACTACATCTTGCATATAGAAAGTAAGCTGAATAACAATCAGAAAATAAACAATTAAGTACAAAAGTGTAAAAAGTCACTAATGTATCATACCATCATGGAAAATAGTCAAAATGGTTAAATTATGTTTATTGTCATTTATCGTCATTTCTCATCAATACTTTGCTTAGATATCTGGTTGTGTCACAATCATTTCTTTGCCTATTTAGTAAATCATCTTAAAGAGCGACCAAGCTCATCCTGTAAGAGAAGAGGAGAAGGATGATCAGCAGTCTTGCGCCTTCAAAGCTGTAATTACCTTTAATAACAGTGTATTTACTGTATTAGTCAAGCTCATTTGGAAATTATCTCTTTAATTGCTCTATTAGTACATGTAGCATCAGCCCCCACAAAAGCCAGTTTTATCATCATGTGAAGTTATCTTGTAAATTAAAGACTCTACTCTGCATGGAAATTACTATTCTAATTGTTTCACTATTAGAATCTAAGAAAATGCATCATTAATGGTTTGATGATGATTGCATGTCATTGCTGGCTCCCCATAAGTCACAAGCATCGCTCTTGGTGTAGGGTTAATGCCCTCTGTGGGTTTCTTCCTCCTCTGCAAATTAATAGAGGACTGTGAAATTGCTTTTATGGACTTAAGTCAAACACCTGCAAAATCTCTTTACTCAAATGTACTATTACTGATGGTGCAAGAAAGCCAGAGGAATAGTAATGTTTTGCTATTTCCCTTCATGCAGAGAGATAATTAGAAGAAGAATTTGATTCATTAGCCTATGGAAAGAAGCATACCTTCCTCCCTGAGCGGACAGCCTTTTCACTTCAAAGGGAGCACAGGTTCTTTGAAGCACAAGCAGGAATAGAAGTCAGGTGGAATGGTACCTCTGTGATTATTGCTCACTTCATGGCTTTGCCTCCGCCTCTGGACAGTAGCTCTGGAAGATGGATGACGATCGGCAGCTACGTTACAAAGATAATTTGATTTGATTCAGAGAGGATTTGGCCCTTAAACTTGCCTGGCCACAGCTGTCGAGATTAACTTTGTGTCATGTCTAGTGATGTCCACCTTGGATTTTGCTACTTGTAGTGTCTTTCTTTTCTTTATTTCTTTCATCTCTCCCCCACGTTTGGTCTATTTTACAGCTCACTGACCTCAGCACTGATGCAGTCACACACAGAGCTGAAAGAAAAATGTGTGCGCTCAAATCTTTTTCCTTCTTTCTTCTTAATCCTTTTTTTTCTCTTTTAGAGGAGAAGGACAAGATGATATTCCAATTTTCTGGATGACTTTAGTTTTTTCAATGTACCAGTCACCTTCAATTCCATTAAAACATTTCTGCATGAGCACAGGCTGACTCAAAGCTTTAGCAGCCGTCTCAAAATTTTTGTTTTTTATTTTATTTTTGCACAGTTCTCTCTCAGCTTCTTTAAAAGCTTTTCTACAATTCATGCAGAGATAGATGCACTCTTTGGGGTGGAGAGAATAATCCCAATTAATTTAGAGGTCGTTTGTTTAGTCCTCTTCATCAGATCAATTTCAGGCAGGAGAAACGGGGAAAATCGTTACACAGCTTAAAAGAAACCAAAGTGAATTACAGTAATTATTTAATGCTAGGTCTTGATCAACCTAAGTGTCTGTACAGGCTTTTATTTATTTCCTTAATAGCCCCTTTATCTCCCAAGGTCCCTCTGTGGACTGTGATGAAAGAAACATTCAAGAACAGAGGATGTATCCAAATGTTAAGAAAGCGAACTGCAATATATATACATATGTGTATAAAGTTTATATAATATAAGAATATATGTATTCTGTATGAGATGGATGTCAATATTCAACAGTAATCAAAGTTGATATTTTGTGTGCTGTGATATATATATATTTTTTTGTTATTTTTGGGATGGAACAGTATAAGAGAAGATTATAGTTGAAGTTTGTTTTTTCTATGTCTACCTTTTTGTGGTTTAGCAGCAAGCACTCCCTGAGCATGTATTTGTTTCAGAGATACAACAAAACAGCAACCAGTGTATTTGTTTACAGTGCAACAAAAATAAACCCTCTTGTTTTCATAAAGAAGTTTGTAATAATTGCTGCACAAATCTGCAGTGCAAATGGGGTGAATAATTTCTTACATAATGTAAGCACTTAAAGTTGTGCTTTGTTTTAGGTGGAGGAGCTGCACCATCTGTTATTTGTAGAACACTTTGGCTTCATCTTTATCTTCAGTTCTATTGGAAAAATGAATTAAACTTTTCTGGTTAGAGATGCCAGTGTCATGAATCAGCAGTTTTTTTGTGTTTATTTTTAACTTACCGTGCAGCTCATATTTTATTACTCTTAAATGCATCATTTGCGTGAGCTGCAGGATGTTTTATATCATGTGCATACTGACAGCAACATAACAGCCCAAAGCAGCAGTGGTGAACCTATCCTGAATCGTAATGCATTGTTCTTTTCATCATAATGCATTGTTTGTGTTCCAACAACTTTAACTGCAACTGATCTGATGTACTTGAGAAACAACTGTGAAAAGTTTTAATAGCTGACATGCTGCAGGGTTTGCAAGGGCTTCTTGTTGGAAAAAAAAATTGTATGGATTTCCTCAAAATGGATTTCATATATACAGTGCAGAGAGCTCTATGTTGTTATTACTGTAACAAAGTAGACTGTCACAAGGAGGCAAAGGTAGAGTTGGTTAATTAGTTTGTGAACAATAAGCTTAAGAATAACTGTTTTGTTTTTTGTTTCTTAAAAAAGGAAACAGGCAGGGAGGGACCACAAATTCTACATCCTTTGTTTGAGTTTTCAGTGGAGAGAAAACAAGACCATAAACAACAGTTCAAACAGATGAAGATAAATATAGCATATAATGAGGCCCACCTGTTATTTCATATGCTGACACATGCCGACATGGCTGCAAATCGGTGAAGACATTTCTCAGCTGCCTGGTGTGTGCAATTATTTCGTTTCTTGTACATTGATAGATAGATGGAAGGTAAAATGTAGAGGAACTATAAATGTGCATGCTTTCATGTGGATGGTATCTTTATAGATGCAATCTTAATTTGTCTAACTAACTGCTGAGCTTTTATCAATATAAAACTTGCTTCATGATTCTGTCATTCAAAGAAGGAAATAGCAGGGCACAGTGCAGCCAATTGGGATAATGCTTCTGAATGAAACTGTTTTTTTTTCCAGAATGTAATTTCAATTTTACAGTACCCTCTGAGGTCAGAAAATCTCTGTCTGACTGTGCCCTGGGAAGGTAAACTTAATTTACTGCTATATCTCTTTCCACTACGAATGCAAAGCATATCCAATAGTGAACCTCCTAAACATAATCAATTATCTGAGCTCCAATGGCAGAGAATGCAGAATGCTGATAAGACTTTGTAGACTTTTTATTTTTTCTATAAGAGAGAAAAGACGATTTGATTCAATACCCTGTGGGAGTTTCCCCCCCCCTCCTCTCCCGGTAAAAGAGAATTATTCATTGCACTCTCTAAGGGAAAAGTCAATCATTCCCAATAAGTCGCTGAATTTTTGTTCCTTTTTGGTTGAGCAGAGAAGGGCCTGAGGCATTGTCGTTTTTTTTCCCTTTTTTTTTGTCATATGCTTTGCTGTGCTTTTTCTTAAAGGCCCCTTGTCAGGTGGACAGTGAAGTGACTTTGACTGGGTGGTATTATATATACAACTGACACTGGAGGGTATTTATGAAGGTGCTGTCATGTTAAAGCTGCTGGCAAAGCCTGAAATCAGCATCACCTTTGCTTTCAGTGCAACCTTCAATATATATATATATATATATATATATATTTTTTTTTTTTTAAGTCATCTTTTAGCTGTTATGCTTTAGAAATTTTATATGTTTAAAATCTTTAATTTTGCCCTTGGGTTAAATTTGTGAGAAGGCAGTGCTCCAGTGTGTGCTATTGATTATTTCAATGAGCTGATTTGCATGTGAAGTTCTGGTGCACAGAGATAGGCGATGCTGCTCACCGATAAAGAATAACACAACGATTGACTTTTTTTTTTTGCTGATTTTTACCAACCTTTCATGACTACTTCTGCTGTCCTGACAAATGCTACACATGTTGCTTTTCAAACGAATAGAAAACACGGCTTATCATCCTCCGCCTTTTTAATTCTTACGGGTAAAATGATTCAAAGTCATGCTGACCTTTTCCGAGCAGCATCTGTGGGGGAAACAGAAATCATATTCCATGGACCAGGATGTTTGCCAACACACTGTTTTTCTACCATTAAACAAGAGTTATGTCGCACTTCTCATTTAATCACAGGTTTTTTCAGAGGCCTGGGCTGAATCACCGCGCTCAGCCAATGACTCACCGCGAGGGGCTCATTTGACAGATTACACCTGCAGTCACACTTAAAAGGTAATGCTAGCGGGCTCTTGGTGGAGAGGGAGAAGAGTCTCACAGTTCCATTAAATGTTTTCAATTGACCTTCATGGCAAATGAACAGTTGGGTTCAATAGTCAACAATAGGGCTTAATATTAGAGGTACCGCCACAACATTCAATATTCTTGTAATAAAGCTGTTAATCATTGTTCCTGTCAAAGTAATGTTTGTCATCATTATCGTAAGAACACCTCTATCCTTATTGAAGTCAAATTTTATATCCTAAAATTACTCTGGCCAAAGTGTTCTCTCAAGGGTAGACCAGCAGCTTTAAGGGCAAGCTTGGCAGTTTCATGGTCCAGTGGTGTGCTGTAAGCTCTATACCACTGCCTAGGAGAGTCTCCGAATCATCAAGACAGCAGAGTGACAAAGTATGGAGCAGAAACCTGTTTAACACTTCATCATCACTGTCATAGACATCCAGCGGGAGTGAGGCATTTCACCAAATACAGGAAGAAGAGAGACTCCCTGCAAGGTTGGTCACATCTGTGAAATTAGAAATACTTTAGGCCTAAATGGACACAGAGTCTGTATGCTTTTGTAATTGTCTGCGGCTACTTGTTCTCAGTCTCTGTTTTTACCAGAGCAATGCTGCATTCTCATCCTGCACTGCATACTTGCTGCTTTAGTTTGCCAAAGTCAAACAGGAATTGTGGGTAAATCACACTCTAATGAATTGAGCAACAAACTATTTCATGCATTGTTAGATTTAAAGAGTGTAAGCTATCCAGGAAGACATACTGTATCTTATGCATTATGTTTAGGTGTGTTACACAGAGCGTACTCTATGGTGTTAGAATTGTTGTTTGCAGGATGTAGCCTAAACAGAAATCTACATTTTTATAAGAGTGTTGCATTTTTATTCTTCATTTTAAGAGACAAATTGAATTGCTTTAGATTGGTATTACTCAAAAAGTTTCACACCGGTATGTTTATGTCTTTTAACCTCATCTGATGTTAAATACATACGCTCCTTTGTTCTTTTCACCTCTGCAGTTCAGAATGCTCTCTAAAGAAGAGGGAGTTCCTGGCCTTATTTTAAATAATAAGATCACTTTATGCACATACAGCCCTACTAGCTTTACCCCAACCAAGGATATGACCTAGCCGCCAAACTGAATGTACCATTTAGTAATGGGAACTGAATAGTCAATGGTTTCCACCTGGCACAGAGCCTTCTTTAGTGTGTGCTAATGTATATCTTCGTACATGCACCTGTCCAAACTGTAGACTTTTTTTAAAATTTTTTTTATGAGTGAACCAGGAAGATGAAAAGAATAAGAGTAGTGGGGTTTAAGAAAGAAGACAGGAAGCTATGTGTATATTGACCCACATTCCTTCAGTGTGTTCAAGTACAGAGGAAGGGGGAGGTAGAAATAGTGCTTCTGTTAAGGCCACATGGGGTGAGGGATGAAGTCTAGCTTTGTGGAAGTTTAACAATTGCAAGCCAGTAAAGCTTCTGCCCTGGAAAGTATAATTTTAAAGCTTTACTGTGAAATCGGGTTCAACTTTTTTCTTTGAACCAGCTTTCTTAGAAGTGTCTTTATTAACAGTCCAATCCATGGGTCCTGTGCCCTTTTGTAAAAGTTGCTTCAGGATT
Organism: Atherinosoma microstoma; assembly: GCA_037177055.1. Lineage (NCBI taxonomy): Eukaryota > Metazoa > Chordata > Actinopteri > Atheriniformes > Atherinidae > Atherinosoma > Atherinosoma microstoma. Next base: position 11,160,663 of record JBBBVU010000019.1, read on the forward strand.
TTAAGCATGACTGGAAGGCAATGATTCTTTAAGAGCGCTAACTGCAGGGGGCTGTGGGTATGTGTGGTTTTGTATGTGTGCACAATCAGAAAATAAAACAGAGGCCCTCTTAACTTTATTGAACATTTACCTATTAGGATTCTTAGACAGCCTTGCAACGAGCAGAAATGCGCAATATGGGAAACAAAAGTGAATTACTTTTGTGAGCTCTTACAGCGTATTAGTAATAAGTTTTGCTCAGTGATTAGGGATCTCGAAAATATTTAGGAAGGCCCACTAAATATACAGCCAAGGAGACATTCTAATACTGCACTTAACCAAGTGTGAAATAGCTTTGGGTAAGTAAGGGGACAACCATTAATACTGATAAGAAAAGGGACTAGGTGCTCTCAAGGTGGAATGTGAGCTCTCAGTAAGAAAATGATTTATGTCATCTTAACCGAGGTTACAAAAAATAAGAAAAGAAAAAAAAAGATTGCACCCTGAATCAAAATCTCTTTCATACACTCCTAGACTTAGCAGCCCTTCGTACCAAAAAACCCAAAACTGTCCTTGTGATATTGAGTTTTTATGAACGGTTGACTGATGGAGGTTTTTTATTCGCTGATACAGACTGTTGAGTCAGGAAGGCCAATGTTAAACACTTAATGTGAACATCATGTTGTCGACAGGCTGGTGTCACAGACATACATAAAATGAGCAGGACATCTTATATGCCTGTACGGATCAAAGCAAGAAGCCTTTTCTCCATTTATTTGGCGTGGAGGGTGATAAATTTACCTCAGGTGATGAAAACAATACCTCTGCTTCTATAAAAAATGTTAATGACTGTTTCATTCACAGGAGAGCAGAAGTCAAGTTCTGTATTATTCAGGTAATGGGTGAGGGTATAAATCACAAATACAGCATTATGTTGATTGAACTTGATTTGGTTCAATTCAGGAACCAGCAATCAATGTGAGATAATATCCCAGACTGATTTAACAATCAACTTTTCCAACTATTTGAAATCACAAAAACAACAAATATATGAAAATAAAATTTTATTCCCATGCTCACAGACATGTCATTGAAAAACAATTGGTCATCTTAACAAAAATAGACAGCTTAAATTTGTTCACATAATATAAAAGAAGACTAAAAGAATAAATTTGTATGTTTATATTTTAAAGCAGGATATCATGTAAACCTTACCCCTATTTGGAGTTTTTATAATAGAGGTTTTGGTTTAAGAGAGACCTATTTTTGATCTCAGTGGTGAATATATTGCCTAATAGGCACTGTTCTAAATAATTGCAGCCTTCCCAGGTTGTCTAGTCAGAACAGGTGATGAAGATAACCCTAGCCCAACACACTTTTTCTTTCTTACGCCACTGTTTATTGTTACTGACTCTGAATTTTCCAAACAAAGTAATAGCAATGGGTAAATCTGTGGTTTCTATCAAGAGAAATAAAATACACAAAACCACATTATGCTCATGTAATAAGATACAATAATACAAAGTAATTAAAAATGCTAAAATCCTCTGCTATATGCAATTCAATGAAGGGAATGTCTGTATTTCACAATCCCTGCGGTGTGAAGGGTACCTACGAATGCAATACACATAAACATGAGTCAAAGAAATTGGTGGGAAACGCGGCCCTCGCTCTGATGTCTCTGTTGCAGCGACACAACAAATATACATAAATTACAACTATAAATAATAGGGCTGGGTTTAAAAAATCGATTAATCGATTTAAATCGATTCAAGTTAAATTAATACAATATTGATTCATAAAATGTAAGGATCAATTTTGTTTTTTTGTCCATATTTTCTGATGACGTGACCCAATCCTTGCGTGACTTGCAGAGGCTCCGCAAGATCTTAGCAAACACAACTGGTTTCCTGTTTCACTTCGGTCTAAAACCAGCTTTTCTTGCCAAGATAAGGCCACGTTCAGATGCTTTCATTCCCCAGTGTGGATTATATTCACTTTTAAACTATTTTGCAACATATTACCGCTCACGTTAGCAGCTAACCCTATCTGCGAGCGCCGCCACGTTCAACATCAGGAAGTGATGTCACCACCCATGTACCTCCGAAATAATTCCGATTTGGGCGCCCCATCGGGTCTCAACAGAGGAATGTTAAGTCACGCTTCTTCTAATACAGGTTCACAGTTCGTCCTTTCACTAAAAACTTAACAGTCGGATGTTATTGAGCTGATTTACATGCGGCTCACAGCTACTATGTGTCCTCTGCAATTAGCGCACACACATACACACACAGACAGACACATGCACGCACACAGTTGATCAGCAGACAAAGCGCGCATCAGAATATCAAACAAAAATATGAATTTTAAAAATTCTGTCAGCGAGGTGAAGATGGAAAGCCTCTTGCTCTAGTTAGGAGCAGCTGGAGTTTTTATCCTGCTGTTGTGGAGATGCGCTCTGCACCGTCATTGTAGGAATCTCTGAATCATATTGGAGCTTAAAATGGATCCAGTATTCTTTGTAAGTTTTATTAACATCAACACCTTATCTAAGACCTGAACTCTAATGATATTTAGAGCAATTTTATTATCATGCTCAGTTTTTTATAGAAATAGTTACCTGAAAAGTGTTGTTAAACAATTAGCTGTAAATGAATCGAAATCAAATCGAATATAATCCAATCAAAATACACTATTGTGAATCGAATCAAATTAATTCAGGGAATTAGTGATGATACCCAGCCCTAATAAATAAGAACAATGATAATTATTAGGAGAGGAGTTAAATAAATTTTTTCACATTATCTATCTATCTATCTATCTATCTATCTATCTATCTATCTATCTATCTATCTATCTATCTATCTATCTATC
>JBBBVU010000019.1:11185588-11197198 GCA_037177055.1 Atherinosoma microstoma
AAGCTGCTCAAAATAATGGACAATTCTTCACATCCTCTACACAACACAGTGAAGAAACAACAAAGTGTGTTCAGTGGAAGGCTTCGTCAAGTCCGGTGTAAGATGGAAAGGTACCTGAGATCATTCCTGCCAGCAGCCATCACCCTCTGGAACAAGGCCCTATCTTCACCTTCAAATTAATTTTCTTTGTATCATTAGTATTATTAGAAGAAAAAAAAAACCTTCTACAACAATAATTTCCCTCTAAGAGGGATAAATAAAGTATATTTCATTTCATTCATTCATTTAATTCTTTTATAGCTACTGTTTGTCAATGCCTTTGGTAGTCAAATGCCAGTTTGGTTGGGATTGGGGCCATTTAACAAAAAGGTTCAGAAGTTAGGAATAAAGTGTTAGGAAAGCTTTTTTCTCCACAGAGCTGACACAGGCTAAAGCATTTAAAGGGCACCATTATTGAAAAGGTCCCAATTATATATGAAGTAACCAAGTAACTGCACAGTTACTAGTTTTCTTATTGGGCCTTAAAGTGTCAAGTGGGTAGATTAAAAGCATATAACATTTCAAAGAGGTCATAACCAGGAGGAGTGGAAAATGTTCATGCCGATTCTTAAAGAAGTTTTAGGTTCAGCCTATAAACTTTGACCTGGTTGACACACATGCCTTTAATCTATATCTGATTTCACAAAGTAAGTGAAAATGTAGTTCTGTTTACTTTTTATAAATCACTAGGTCATGCTTGAGGTTATTGGTCTTTAAGTATAAAAATCAAAGTCATGGTTTGTTGTGCATGTCTGCCTTTAAAATGCTTTTTTAGTAGTAAAATCATTACCATCTGTCTGAAGCTTACAGTAACATATCAGAGCTGAGCTCTAAGTTCCAAAAAGAAAGGAAATAAAAAATGAAATGTTTTCCATCCACCCTGCTACCAAAGAAAAAAACCTTGTGCCCCTCATTTTCCAGATTGTGAAAGGCAGAAATAATGATTTCCTATTTGGTATGCATTTTTCTGCCTCTCTCTGGTGGATTTTAGACAGGCAGAAAGGCAGTGTGGTGCCTGCGCCTTATTAAAATTCAGCTCTGTGTTCCGTATCTTATCAAATACAGAGACAAAAATTACAAAAGCAACCCTCTATGTTAGATTGTCTGACTGAATGGTAAATATCAGGTTTATAATGAGCTTTCCCTGATGCTGTTTTCCTCTTTTGTAATGTAAAGTGGTTAAGCACCTCTGAGAGAAGGGTGCTGTGCTGCTTCTGTAAACATCATTTCCTCCATTGCTCACATCCCTGGGACACCCAGTTCCTCAGTGGCACTAAAAGTAAACCTCTTCTTCAATGAATCCAATTATAGAAAAAGTTCAATCAGCTGATGCCAGGATTGTTGAATCACCTAAACATGCTATTTCCATAGACCAAAATAAGACAATAGTGAGTATAAAACTGGTAAATATCTTGTCATTTATGGATACTTTTAGTTAAATTTGATCAGTTGCAGCTGCATTAACATGTATAAGTCCTTGCTAACTGTAAGCAACTCAGTGATAAACCATAAGTACCCATGTAGGGGACAACAGGGATATTTGGAAGTGAATTGTACTTAAGGAAATCATAGATAAATATATAATTTATAATCAAATGAGAGACATTCTTTAAATAACTGGCTGATGATTGAATTTCTGTACTAATATACATAATGTTGAATATACAGTATGGTGAAATAGTAGTTACTGTTCTATTAGACATTTAAATTGTTGAAACTGTGCCTTTAATGTACTCAAATTGAATTCTAATGTCAAGCAAAGACATTAACAGAAAGTCAATTAGAAAAATAGTTTGTTTATTGTGATTGACAATTTGCTTATACATTTTTTGCTCTAAATCAGAGAATATAGTTGCTTTTGATTACACATGCATGTTGCTGTCATGGCTGCCTTGCATATTTTGCATTTTTCTGGAATTTGTGCACATCCTCAGAAGTTATAGCTACACGTTTGAATGATGCAATATGCGAATAGCCAGTAGGGGCAGTGTAGGAACCAAATCACCGGCTGTAAGGTCCACAGTGGTAAAAATGTGATTTAAAAAAACTTGATTTAGGGGCCTTATATAGATCTATGACAATGGTGCTGTTATTTTTTTTTCTTGCCATGATCTAAAAATTAAGCAAACACTAACCTCCTCCATTTTTTATTGTTTTATTTACACCCTGCAAATTCTGCAACTCTATCTGGTCTGAGTTCTTTAATGTACCCTGTAGTGGAATCCTCAGATATCAAGCGTAAAACACAGGCAAGTATGTGAACAACTATATTAAATGCTTGAACATGGTTGTGTATGCCCTCATTCAAAACATTAGAAGAAGGACCTGTGCATAGAAACATAGCTCTACAGTCCCATTAGTGGTTATACACTTAATAGCCCTCAGGCATGTATAGTTCATAAAAAAATCCCAAATTATTTCCAATGGAATTTTTAAAAATGTTCCATTCACACTAAGTCAGGCCTGAGCTACTGTTGATTTATTATTACAGAGTTATAGTCATAAACAGAATAATTTAAGTGTAAATGTAACTGCTGTATCAATGCCTCTAAGTCTAAAAGTGTCATTCTGACCAAAATGATCATTATTGTCCCAACATTTTATTCCTTTCTCCACATTTGTTATGTGATTTCTGGTTTTAGAAGTTCATGTTCATGCTTCTGTTCTTTGATGCAAAATCATTTTTTACTGTCAAATAAGTAATGCAATGCAGAGACACTTTATCTGAAAACAGCCTGAGATCTTATTTTTTTGCTCCTTAGATTTATTAAGCATGTATGAACTTGCATCACCTCCTCATTTTGCAGTCCAGACTGCAAAAATCATCTATACAATCTAACTTCTAGCCCTCGCTAGGTCTTGTCCACAGTGTTTAAGATTATTTTTTTGTGTATGTTTTTTGTTGTTGTTGTGAAAACATGAAATAAATAATAACTGGAGACAGGTTCTGTTTTTAAAATGTGCTTTATAAATAAAATGGATAGGTTTGGATTGATTGGATCTCTGAATCATTTAGTCAGACATGGAGAAAATGCTATACTTACAGTCTGAATATTGAAAAGCAATAATTGAAAGTCTTGAAAAGTAAGCTCCATTCATAATTCAAAGAATTCTTTGTTTTGCATTTGAAATGATGAGATTTTCTTATGCCTCAAGGTATAATTAACTGTTTGTTAGACCATGACATCTGAACCCTTCTCATTTGTGTTGCATGCACAGAATACCAAAGTCCTTCTATAAAGTAGATTTTTTTTTATTTGCATGTGTATGTTGACTACTTTGTCAGTATTGGTTACAAACTCTGTTTACTGCTTGTACTTAGACTCAAGAGCTGTTTGATATTCTGTAAAATGAGTCATTTACCAACAACTTCCTAAAATATGAAAGAAAACTCATGCCGTTGCACTGGGGAGTTTAAGTCCATGATGTGCATTTTCTTTGAAATATCAGACGGGACTCATGCCATCTGTTCTAGAATGACTGCATACCCAATACTTTTCATGAGTTCTTTAGATGCTAAAATCCTACCAAGTATTTGACAGGAACCATGTTGTTTTTTTTTTCTTGAACACAAAAGCCACCATTTAGCTGTACTAAGTGAGCATCTCTCGTTCGGCAAAGTATACAGGAGATGGAGCACAAATAATAACACACATAGCTACATGTGTAGCAGAGACATAGTTCTCGCAAAGGTACTGCATCTACAGAGGGTTGTTTGTAAAGTCATTTAATATTGAATTGAAGCTCCTTTGACAACAGTGTCATTCTCAAGTGTTCTTTGAAATGATCCTACAAGCCCAGCACACCTTTTCTCTTTGGATGTTTCTCCCTTTCTTTTTGACATTCAGAGACATTCAAGCTGAACCAGGTTGGATGGGGTGCACCAGTGCACAAACAGTTTTCAGCTCTCCATTGAGATGCTCTGCTGGATTTAGACTCTGGCTCGGCTGTTTTAAGACTTTCATAGGTTTCTTGAAGTCATTTATGCTTCTTTAGTTTTATTGTCTTAAACCTTTGTTCCAAGCTGAGTTCAATAAAAAGGTTATGAAAATACTCTACTTTTTTGCCTTTATTCCAACACTGTCTCCCAGTGACTACTGCAGAACTACGTCTTCACAACATGATGCTGCCATTTCTATGTTTGACTGCCAGGATGGAAGTAATGAGGTGATGCAGTGCCTGGTTTCCTCTGCACATGCCGTTGGGTGGCTCATAGTTCAATCTTTGTTTTGTCAGATCAGAGACTTTTGCTTCTAATGGTCTGAGAGTCATTCAGGTGCCCTTTAGGAAATTCACAGTAGGTTGTAATCTCCTATTTAATGAGGAATGGGTACTACTGTCTGGCCACTTTACCAAAGGCCTGACTGGTGTAGTGCTGCTCTGAGGTTTGTCCTGTATGATTTTCCTATGTCTGCAAACTCTTGATCTCATGTAGAGTGAACATTGTCCAAGGCCCTTTCCCCCATTATCTGAAGTATGTTGGGCAGCCAGATTTAAGAAGTCTGTTCATGGGTTGTCTGAGTGGCACAAGTGCATTAAAGTGACATTGTAGCTGATAGAAGTAGCGTACACCAAATTTCAGTTGCCATTGTCAGAACAAAACGGCTGAATGATGTAAATTATATCATTTATTTCTTTGTCTTTCGTTTTGTCCATTTTTAATTGTGGAGAATTATATATAGTCTGATGAGCAAAAAAAAGAAAAGAAAGAAAGATCTATTTTAAATAAATCTGGCAAACTTGAAAGTATCTGAAAACTTTTTGCATTCACCTTCTCTGTGTGGTTACTCTTATTGTCTCTTCAGTTTTATGTCATTGTATGTGGGGGTTTGATTGTAAAATAAAAATGGTACTCTACTTCAAAGCTTTCCATTCTCTGGTCATTACCTTCTCTGTGTGAGAGCCAACCACTTGAATTCTCCTTTTACTGGTCTTTGTGGTGTTGCTTCAGTTGGCCTTGCAGAATTACAGTCTCTGTAATTTGTTATTGCAGAAAAAAGTATCTCCAGGAGTCTAGCAATCATTTCTTTTTTCTTTCTATCAGAGGTTAGATGATAACTTATTTTCATGCCTAAGTTTCTCTAAGAGAAGCTATATACTATATTTGTCATTTTTAATAACATCTGCAAATATTACAAATGCTTGCCATTATATTTGTGTGTTTCTGCTGCGATTGTACAATATGCTCTGTTCATTATTTGCAGAACACCTAATGAGAAATCAATTACAGCAGGGCTCGTATCGGAAATGTGCTTCCAACAAACAATAACAAGTTTAGCATGTCATTTATATCTCTGACAGCAAAAGAAAACTGGTAAATTGCACTACGAAGTCTTGTCATCTTGATAGCTTTTGTACTTGTGCATCTCTCCTCTTTGCCTCCCCTGGCTGAGATTAATTGCTGTTGCACCCAGCAGTGACAACAGCGTTTATGGAGGGAGGGCTACGGATATGGAATGCCTGTATTTTAGGTCCTCTCCCTCCCTCTTTTGTGTGTTTTTTTTTCTTTTCATATTCCATTGGTCCCTCTTATTTACCCCTTTCTTTGATTCACTAGAGGAAAAACACAGCGGGAGCATGTAATGGGAATGTGGTAGATAAGGAACTACAGGAGACAGCCTGCAGGCATAGAGGAAAGGTGATGTCTCAATTTATGATTCACCTCCCACATTGTTTGTAAATTTATCACCCAGATACCACCTGCTGCCACTATTGATGCCTTTGTCACCCACACAAGTGCGCCAACCGTAATACACTAGAGAACCAGTGGAACCCTGCAGTTGTAGAGTTCCACTGGAAGTAAGTACCAACAAATAAAGTCAAATGCTGCACAAGGAGACTAAGATTTCAGGAAGTTGTGACAGCTGGCCAAATATGTGCGCTTCACAGCCTACAAATATCAAATATAGGAGCTGAGCAGTCTCAGAAACATTATGTATTCCGATGTGATGTGAGTTTGGCCTCATCTCCTGTTTTTATTGATTGGATGCAATTTGTGCTACACAGACACAACAGACTGGTGTTGGCCAGACTGTTAATAATAATCTTTTCCACATGTGGGACTTAATCCACCGCATTGAAAGGTGCATTTGGGGCTGAATAGATTTTTATTCTCAGCTGAATTAATTCTTCTTGTCCATTGTCCTGTTGTACGGCTCTTTAGAGCGGCTCAGGAGATGAGCACTGAATTCAATCTGCTCATCATCACAGTACAAGCATAATGTCTGCTGCTGCTGAACATTATGATGAGTTAATAGGCGCGGAACAAACTGTGCCGACCCTCAGTCGAACAGCTTCATCCAAACTTTCCAATTAGCTGGATTATTATTTGCACTCATCCCTTTATTACTTTTACTTTATTACTTTTTGTACTTTTGCTCAGCGTTTCATGCTGTGTACTGTGAGGGATGACAACTTGACCTGTACTCCAAACCTGAACCATTTGGCATGTTTCTTATTTAGATTGCAATGAGATCATGTTGGATTCATTAGATTTCTTTTTTTTTTTACAAATAGTATTATACTGTTATCCTGAATTAGATGGAATTTATTGAAAAGGGTTTTTATATATGAGATGGATGTATATGACTGAATTGTATTATTAGTTGGATTGAATTAGAGTATATTCTAATAAAACTTAAACTAAACTTGTTAGCTTAAGAGCTTTGAGAAAACTTCAGGCATAATTGAGCTTTTTATGACAATTTTTGTGGTGACAAGTTTGTCTTTTCAAATCTTGAAGGTTAAGAATAATATCAATAATGCAAAGAAGAAATGCATTTAATTGTTTTCCTTTTATTTCTAAATAATTTTTGGATTATTAAAAAGAAAATTAAAAAGAATCTTTTGTCATTTCTGATTTAGAAATGACTGCATTAAAACTGAAAACACTGTCAATAAATGAGAATGTTGATCAATTAATGTGATGCTCACTTGTCGGGTATTGTCATCTATTCTCTTATATATTTCATCAATTAATCGGTAATAAAGAAAGATTACAAAAGACCAGTCTATGATAAAGAATAATCAGTGGTTATTAAAACTGAAATTCCTTGTTTTATCACAGCAGCAGTCCAGAGCGACTATGAATAAAGCTGAACACACAAATAGAGAAACAAAATATTTGTGTTGGACATTAGATGTGTAAAGTATCTGTAGTTCTCACCCAAACTCTTGCTGTCACTCATGCTTGTTTTTTGTTTTTTTTTACCATTGACATTGTCTCTGATATGGAGAGTCCCCAGGATTTAAAAGATAGTTCAATAATATGTGAGCCAAGTGCTTGGCTTGCGGTGCCTGCATTTATCGGACACAAAGAGCAGGATGAAAGCCATTTATCACTGTGCCACCTGATGTTGTCTCTCAGGAGTGTAATTTTCACACATAAGTGTCCTTACTTTGAATTGATTTGAGATTTTGTGGTTCTAAATTGAGAGAGAAAAAACCCCTTCACATTCTGTTTTGCCTTTGCCATCTAGACAACCCCGTGTGTCCTCGAATCTAATACTAAGAAGATTAACCAGGTCTCTGTCATGACCACCTCTTCCTCAACTTGTGCAGTCTCCTTTGATCATCTCTAAAGCAGGACGGACTGAATAACAATTCTTGTTGACAACACTTTCAAAGTCTCTCTGCTTCTGGAAAATCTGGACAGCAATGTATTTGTACCTTCAAAAAGGAAATATGAATCGCATTTGTGATCACAAAAGATATGGGCCAGTCAATAAGTTTTTGTCAGACAGAAATTGTTGCTCTGCCTTCTCAAAAACATTTACTTACACTTTGCAGATGAAGCTCAATTCTGATCACAAATTCAGTGAAGGCACAGAAATCTGCCAGGCAGCCACATTAAGGCAGAGAATGTGCACTGCTGTTTACTCCAGCTCCATCCCCCCACCGCTACCACCCCCTATCCCGACCCGCTTTCAAGCCCCAGTGGCATTCTTCTATTCTACTGATGAAAGAGATTGCTTAGGTCTTGCACTAATGAATTGGCATTATTATTAAATGATGTTTGTAAATTATGACCCAGTTTGCTCCCAGTGAATGGCGCAGAAACCAAAAACCCACATCATCAATTAGCAGCTTACAGCCACTGCCAGCAGATAGTTGTGGAGTTAAACTAGTTTTTTGGGGGGTTTTTTGGCTGCAGCTTGGAGTTTAAAAAGATCAATTTACAGCTCGCTGGCGACACCTTGTGGTGCAAAAGCAAACATATACATCTCAAATGAGTGATTCTTTTTGTTGTAGTGCGCTGAAATATTTTTTTAGAGTATTATTATAATTATAATTATGATTATTATCATTATTATCACTATTCTTATTATTATTACAGCCCAATGTTTGAGTTACACACTCTATAAAACAGGAGGTCATTAGAAAAAATACATATTCATGTTCCCGTCACAGAGATTACATTCAATGCAGATGATTTGGTGCTTAAAAAGCAAAGATTGGGACATTTCAAACACATGCCTGCAAAATTAACAGTCACACTCACATTTAAACTGGTTTTGTGTCCCTTCTTTTGCCACAAGAGGGGAGAAGAGTGGAACAGATGCAAGCACATACGCTTCACATCTCAGTGATCAAATATTTCATATTCATTTGAAATTCTGCTTTGCTGTTAATGATGTTGATAGCAACTTCAGTCAGCTGCTGATAATTCAGATGGGTGAGTGTTTGACAAATGCAAATGAATAATGTTAATTAGGTTTTTTTTTCATCCAAGCAGTTTAAGAAGCATATTTCTAAAGTCTGCCTGAAATGTGTGCTCATTATCTTGCATCAGAATGGTGGCATTTTATAAATGAAACGGGGTCATTCTCACAGTGACACCTTGTGGAGGACATCAGCAACATACTGATGCTCATCTGTCTGAGCTGTGTTATAAAATTCCATTCAAATTGGTTCAATTGTCAAGTTTGTATTGAGACATTTAATTTAAAACTGTACAAAAATATGGAAGACATGAACACAAAGCATCCTCCTCACTGTTAAGCTTTAAATCACTTTAAAACACTAAGATTGAAATAGTATTTTACATGTGAAAATGAGATGTTCATGAAACAAGCTGAGGTCTTATTTTACCATGTTTAAAGGTCACATTCTATCACTTCTCATGATACTTCTATGTCTCCTTTAGCTTGGAAAACCTAATTGATGCTGTTTAGTTAGATTAACCAGGGGCCAGTCATTTACAGAGGGAACCAAAACAAATGAAGGACATTTTTAGAAATCTTGTTCTCCTTTATTAAAGCAAGTATTGAAAGATACTTGCATATATGATTATGATCGACTGGCTACAGCTTTTATTATGTGCGAAGAGAGATATGAGAAATATCAGGATATATGAAAAGTTGCCCCTCTGAGTGTTTTTGGCTGCTTCACTAAGCACAATGGCTTCACCCTACAAATACATTAAATCAAATTGATGAAAAAATGAAATATGATCAAAGAGCTCACTTGGGATGCATGAAAACACTTTATTAGAAAGTGTGAACTGCAAACAAAATCAAATCCAACCAGACACAATGTGGTTTCATCTGGATTCAAAGTGCATTTAAAGAAGTGCAAAGAATCTCAGCTACACGGGTGTTTGTACCCTGGAGGTTTATTAGTCATTTTATTCTGTCTTGTGCAACTGGCCTCTGTCTGAATGAAGCTCCCATATGTTATACATATCATCACTTTACAGATTAAAAACAAATGCTTTCCATGAGAAAAATAAAGAAAAAAAGGAGAAAGGGGTTTTGGCAGTTTCTCTTTCTCTCTTTCTTTTAACCCCATTTCAAAGCAATGTGAGAAAAAAAATGAATGATTTATAAATCATTTTAAACAACTTATACCATATATCAAACTGAGCAATGTAATTGGTTTAAAAAGAAAATCTATGCTCATTTTGAATTTACTTACATCAGGTTTTAAAAAGTTTGGAATAGAGGCAACCAAAAACTGAAATGGTTGTGTTGTGCTGATGAAACATCTTAGAAGTTATTGGGTCATTTGCCGGCAGGTCACTTACATCCGTAACTGAGAGCATCACAGAGGCCGAGTCTTTCAGAAGTTAAGATGGGGAAGGGGTCCATTCTCTGAAACAGACATACACTTTAGTCATTTTGTAAAGTAAAAGCTTTGCACATTTCATCATCCGCAAGATTGAAAATGTGTATTAAATGGCTCTGATCTTCAGGGCAGCAGAAAGTGGAAGACACTGCGTAGGCTCAGTAACCCACTGTGAGTGAACAGAGATGTTCACTGTGTTAAAAAAAATTGCAAGTTAAAACTTTGACATGAAAGGAAAGTATCTCATCTCATCTCATCTTGTGTCTGTGAGATGAACTCAAAGGAAAGTAGATATGATGAACACTACATATTCCAGACTAAAGAAGAGAGAGTCAATCGGGCAAATCTTTGCACAGTTCGAAGAGCAGCATCCCTGAGGCTATGGGGTATATTTGTGTTCATGACATATGTGCCTGACACATTTGTGAAATAAGCATTCATCATAAACAATATATTCAAGCTTTTGGAGCAACTCTTGCCTCCAGCCGGTTGATGTAAAAGAAAGCCTTGCTTCTTTCAGCAAAACAATGCCTAACCACATTGCACATGTGACTGGTTTGCCCACAGTCCAGATCTGTCACCCACTATTAAATTTGTAAGCATAATGAAAAAATACAACAAAGGAGGATCCAAACAAAAAAAAAGATCTATGATTCACATTCAATACTGCAACAGCTGCTCCTTTAAACTTTCAAATTTTCAGTGTTCTTAAAAAAATGGATGATGCAACACAATAAAGATGCTACAGGCCCAACTTCAAAGTAAGTACATGTGTTTTAGAATATGAATTTCTGTGTTTCGACATTTGATCTAAATATAGAGTTTAAGTGATTGAATTCTTTATTTTCCCCAAATGTCCCAACATTTTTGGTAACAGGGTTGTAAAATAGCCGACACGATAAGGAAATATATTTCAGGCATAAACTAAAATGTGTTTTAATTACCATCATTATGTGTGTATCTATACTAGATTTCCGAAAAGCCAAACTCTCCTGGGAATGATGGTTTAGACTCGGAGCGTTGCATGATTGGCTACATTCCGCTCCCATACTTCACTGACCAGATGTCTGGCCCACGCAACAGAGAGGCTGTAGAGTTTTTCACTCATAATATATGACTGTTACCAGAGCTCTCCCAGCAGAGAATTTATCCATCTTTATCAGCTTTGAGTCACAATGTCGGTGGAGGGGGGAGTAGCTAAGAAAATACGTCATTTTCAAGAATCTTTCTGGTCTTTCTGTGAATATAAATCCCACTGAGGCTCTCATTGTACATGCATCATGGTGCTCACATGTTGTTTCACATCTGTTACATAGAACAATGCTGATTCCAATTTATTCAACCAGATCAAAGTGATAACACTGTGCATTATGGCACTGAGTTTTATGTTCTGTTAATGACCAGGACACAATGGGGGGGGGGGGGGGGAACTCACTTCATGCCTGTTTTTTTGGCACTACCCTGCAATTTGAAGGCTGGATTACAGCCCAACCAAATTGAAGCAGG
>JBBBVU010000019.1:11200945-11223489 GCA_037177055.1 Atherinosoma microstoma
GCTTTTGTATGTGGGCCAGATACTATTCACTTACCTCATCTCTATTCATACTCACGCATACACATGTGGAGGATGTGGGTGAGAGAGCTTGAGCAGCTCCCCCTCTGCTCCATAATAGAAAGTACCCAGTGTCAGGAATTTGGTTTTGTCCAGCCCTGACTGTTGAGCATCTAACTATTACTAATTATTTAACTAAAATAGATTTCTGTATATGACCGAGCTGCTCTTTTCCAGTGGCAGCTAGAACCCATTGGGAATTATAACACAATTACTGGGATTATATTTCATTATGAAAACTTTTACTGCAACTGAGCAGGCTATGCAGAGGTCTCATGTGTCGTGTATGGTGTATTTTACTAGACTCAGGGGAGCTGGCATGGTTGTGTTTATTTTCACATTTCACAGTCCAACCCGCCCAAAGCTGCCAGTTAATGGCACAGATAACAACACAACAGGCAACCGTTCACCCCGCAACCCCAGGAACACCCTAAATGAAGCTTGGCTCCTCTGAAAACAGCTTTAGTTAATTTTTTTGGGCTGTACCAGTAACAGTGCTATTTTCTTAATACATTAGTTATGCATAAAATCAGTAATAAAATCTTTACTAAGAATAAAGAGCTTTGCAGTCTCTCTTTATCTCTTGTCATGCTTCCATTGCAGACGTTCTTTTTATTCTTCTTTTAAAGTCTGTTATTATTTTCTAACTCAGGGCCTATTATGTAAATTAGATCTCAAAAGGTTTCTGTTCTGGTGGGTCAGGGGAGAGAAAAAAGTCAAGGAATCCACCAAAAAGTCCACAATGTTGAAGTCACCTTAAAACAACACCTTGATGCCAGCTGTTAAAACTAAGCACAACTTAACCTAAAGCACAAAAAAGGCATTTATTTGTTTAGGCCTATTTTTAACGAGAGCGCTGTTTGGAGGTGAGACTTTATATGCAAAAAGCTCAAGTCAGAGGAGATGTTCAGTGTCACCACCTGGATCAGCTTGACCAACATCTTCTTTGTGATCTAGTGAGAATATGAATGTGAGGTCCAGATTAGTGTGCACAATGTCTTCATGGTTAAAGGTTGTTTACTGGAAGACTGGATTGAAAGAAAATATAAAATAAATCTTAGACGGTGATGAACTTTAGTTTGGTGTCTTTTTTGCTTTAAAATTGTTCTAAAGCTTCTTCCATGCCCTATTAGCTTTCATGCTCTGGATTTATAAGAAAAAGAAAAATCTTTATGGATCATCTTGTGGATTTTGGAGTAGAATTGGAAATAGAAAACATTAGCTCACTCTTATTCAGTGTTTGAATGCATGGTGCATGCCTCTCTGAGTGTTGCTTGGCTAGTTTCACATGACCGTGATCATAAATAATCCCTCTATGTAAACTTGTGAAAGTCAGAACAAAAAGAGGGCTAAGGCAGGGTGCCCAGATAGAGGCATAGTGCCATGGCATAGAGTTACAAACCACAAAGTCCAGTGTGGAAGATTTCTTTGCACATGCAACAGAGGTATCCAAGGGGGGAAAAAAAATCCCTCACTTGTGGTTGGTCTTTTAAATTGGAGCCAAAGAGGCAATTAGAAGGATTAGGGTGGATCACCACTGGTTTTTGTCTTGATGTGCTGTGGTCACCAGATTGCCAGTCTGCTGCTGTGCTGCCTCCAGCTCCTCAGAGGGCACTAGGTTCACATGGATGGCTCAAAACAAACAAACACGCCCTGAGGGATTCTTCATCTTTAGGATCTGATAGGACTTGAGGAGGAAGTGCTAACTACAAATCTGACAAGAGCCACATAACTACAACGAGCATACAATTATATCAAACCAATGGATAGACAGGAACTGGTAGCTTTCTATGGAATGAGGTCAAGACTATGGGAATGTTCTCATGTCACGAACGCTGCTACAGCCATGCTTGTCTTTCTGAATGAGTTTTCATACGTTGTGTTGCTGCAGCTACTCATAGACAATTGATTTTATAACAGACATAAATCTAGACTCAAACACTGAAAAATTGATGCGGTTGACGTTTAATTTCTTTGATGTTCACGCACAAGTTCATATTAATGATATTTCATTCACGGTCAGTGTGTTGTGAATGTTGAAATCCTCACTTCTCTTGTGGGTTTCTTTGATGTTTTAGAAGGAGCTTATTGATTTTTCTTTTTTTTTGCTGCTATAACTGCTGTAACACGGTAGGTTGACTATATTATTGATTACTGACTTAAGAAGTTTACCTTGTTTCTAAAAAAAAACAAACAGCATAGTTTAAATGAAGAGCTCTTTCTTCGGATAAAAGAAAACACCAATTTCTTGTCAAGATTCTTATCCCATCTGTGAAACAAGGTGGCAGTATCATGGTTTGGGCATCTGTTCTTTTTTTGTTTTCTTTTCATCACATATGTAATATTCAATGCTGTTTTCTCAATGAATTGATAACTTTATGATTATTTTGTATCATTATGTCAGGGATTGTGTAAAAATATGACTGTTTTAGGCCATATTTGGGCAGAAATATAGAAAACTTACAAGCTTATAACCCCCACTGTATTCCTGCTGGGCCACTTCCATAGTTACAAGCAAATTGTTATAGATAAAGCAGAAGTAAAGCACAAAATCATAGACAAATGTGCTGGTAGCCACTCAGCCAAACATAAATAGATAGTTTATCCAAACAATTAACAAATAAATAAAGTCTGAAAATCGAAAAATAGTAGTGCTCTCTGTTCTCAGATGCTGGGGGTGTGTCTGCACAACACACTGATTGACAGATCTCAGATCAGCTCATATAAAGCATTCTAACAGAGCAAATTGAGCATAGTTTATTTTGACAAAAGCATAGATGTGAAATAATTATGGCATGCTGCAGATGTTAAATCATTTGATCACTCTTCATATAATCCATCCAGCTTTTATGTTCCCACTGATTCCTCTGCAGTTTATGTCAAAGGTCTTGGATTTGTGATTTTAGACCATCCCAAAAAATCCTGGTTAGGAAATAAATGTAAACCAGCTTAACAGTCAAACTCTGCAATTCAGTAAAGTATATCTTGTTTCCAAAACTCTGACTTTCAGGCTTGGTCAGCCTGACACTACCACAGAAACCTGAAGGGGAGGTTTGCATGCTTGGCTTGATGCACGTATGAAAGTTGGATATTTTTCATTATGTATACTTAGGTTAAGACTTCAAAATTCACTTTTATGATTTAAAACTGTACATCTTTTAATAGTGCTTTAAGTTACACTAATAATTTCAATTAATAACTCGTAACTTTATCCAACTGCAGAAACCAAATGAAAAGTATAAAACTGTCATACATTTAGGCCTCATCACATCCATGTGATGCATTCTAGATGCGACTCGATGTGAGTGTGGGTGGCCATCTAAAACACTTTGCCAAAAATCACAAACAAACTCCTTTAAAATAACAAGGAAATGGCCCGCATGTAAGCAGAGAAAGTTTGGTTGCAAACAAACACTGCAGCAAATGTCATCGATGGGATTTCAAGGGGGATGCTATAATTTTTCTTTTTCTTTTTGTAGACAATATTCAAAATACTTTAAGACTGCACTTGAACTTTTGTGTTCCAGATTACATGTGCCTTCACAATGTCTTTAATTTTGATACAAAAACTCTTCTCATATGTGGGTTGGATGAAGAACAAGTGACACAATCCATTTGAACCATGTAATACTTTTTAAATCATCTTTATTGGGGAAAAAATCAGCTTTGCTGGTAGAAGTGGTTTTGACTCCTATCTTTGTATTTGGCTTCAGATCATATCATACACTTGTTATGTTTTTGGAAATGGTCCAATCCAATAATATAACCAGCCTCCAATCTTCAAAGTTGTAAATGTTTGACATCCACTTCAGAAATGACAGTTTGTACCCACAGGGGGGCTCTGAGGGTCTGAACTCAACCTCTTGTTGCTTCTTTCCTGCACTCAAATTGACCTAAGACATGGAGCCTCATCGTACACTTGAGCACACACACCCTGACTCCAGAATACTCCAGAATACTACACACTACCATTCTTTCATCTGCAGTTCAACTTACAAAGCACAGATTGAAGGAGAAAAACCAGACTAAACACACTGAAAGATCATTCAGAAGACTCCAAAATAGCTCATAAAAGACACGTTCAGAGTTTTCTTTGCCTAGGAACTCCTGTGGCTTTTGACAACTCCCCATCCTCCACCCTTCTTCTGTTCCACTTTTGTTTTCTCCATAAATCAATATCTGTCTGAGAGTGTGGGGCTGCTGATTGTTTTTACAGAGCATTGCTGTGTAATTTGGCTAAATGGTACGTGCATCCAGTTTACTTTGAGATGGTAAACAGTCTGGTCAGGAAAAGGGAGTGTGCTGATAGTTTCAAAGCATACAATCAGCTATAATTGGTATTGTGCATAGAATGTACTTCATTACCTGAGAGATAGGGCTGATGATAGGCTCGTAATATTGGTGCTATTTTTGTTAAATCATATGGAACATGTTCACCACCAAGTCATCTGACATGTCTGTGTATGTTTGGGTGTGTTTGTATGTCTGATATAATAACAGTTACTAACCTAATGTAAAAGGACATCACACACAAATATTAAGAGATTTTGCACATGGTACTCAGATTCTCTGGGTCTTTTTTTAGAGTCCTGTAAAGCTTTAACAGTGCGTTAAAGCTGCTGCTGCCAGAATCAGTGGTTTTATGATGTTGAAATGAAAGAATGAAATTTTCCCACTCTTCAGCTGGTGAAATCCTTAAACTTGCCAAATGACTGCAAATATACATCATAACAAATGGAGATTTATGATTTGCATGCACTTACTTCAGCTTTGTGTTTCTGAAGCAGGAAAACACACAATTCAAGCAACAATTACAACTAAATAAAGGTAAATGGACATGCAACAAAAAGATACAGATAACCAAGTGGTTCTCATTCTAGAAGATGATGACCTTTTTTTTGTTTGTGGTTTAGTTTGGTGCTGGTACACCTGATGAGTGACAGGACCCGCAATATGACTCGGCATTCACATTAATAAAACAACGTTGAAAAAAGGCTCTGTGTCAGAGGTCTTAAACTAATACTCAGCTGATACAGAGCAATATCCAAGAAAGCTTTTCCCTAAACTTGAATGCCTGTGAAATATGTTTAAGAAATGTTATCTTCTTTGATTTATAGTGAAGATAACCTCACCTTCTCACTGATTCACCAGACGTTTAGACTCCAATAAACAACCATAGTCTACGGAATCTTTCCTGACTTGATCTATGTCCCACCCTGGTACTTTTCCACTAACTCAAAATTGCACTGCACTTGAACCCAGAGACCTTCCGGCCCTTCAGTCTCTTCCCCAAACAAAGTCAGAAAAATTTACAGTGTGTTTACCATGCAGCGTCATGTCATGCAGTTCATATCTTACACACACATGCACAAATAGTTTACTTAATTCATCATGCATTACTTAAAAAAAAAGAGTCAACGCAGTGTGTAAAACTGGTATGAATTATTTTGTGCTTATTGACACAAATTTCTAAAAAAAAAATTTTTACATGGGCACGAAGAATGACTAATCATAGGAGTAATTACTGGAGTTTAATTGCATTTTGTGAAACTGTCACAAAAAAGTGTTATCCAATTTTAAGAGGCAAAAGGAAAGTCTGTGGAGGCTTGAGGGTGTGGTAGTGGAGCTACACATGACTGTATGTATTATTGAGACTTTGGTTAAAATGGAAGTTCCCAAACCAGCAAAAGCTGAAGCTAAAAATGACAAATTTGCCACGTGCCATTGTTGCACTGGGTGCCTGTCGTGATGAAGGCAGTTTAAATTACATTCAATTTAGCTCCACATAAAAGACCTTGTTGCCCAAAATACATAGTAGTAATCCAAAGGTTAACCCACAGGTTAAAAAGAGCAACCTGCCCCTCGTTTTCGTAGTTCTTCTAACTTCAGTACTTAACTCCTTGAGAAAATCAATGAAAAATTCAAAGAAAAAGAAACATTTAAAATGTAAATTATATGTTTGCGATCCACTTTTATCAACTTGTGAATACAGTGCAACCATTTTCTCTTGTGGATGATGAAAAATATTCTATTTTCTATTCTATTTTTCTATTTCTATTTTCTATTTCTATTCTATTTTTAGCTGTTTAAATTAATTAATAAAATGTTCAAAAGTCCTAATGGAATTCATAACAGAACATGTGACGATAGTGGACAAGGTCATCATAAAACCAGTGGAACAGCAGGAGAAAAGTGATCCTTAATCTGTCAATTTTTTTCAAATGCCTTGATGCTCATAGCAGGTAACATGGCTGACACTTGTGAATTAATGTTTTTTTTTTCTTTTTCTTAATGCCTCAAAGTGGTAAATGAGTGACTTAGTAAATCAGCAGTAGACTCAATTGGCTGGAAACCATTTTTACATGTTATGTAATATTGTTTGAAAGCCAGGAGCACCAGCTGGGACCACACATTGCTCGGCCTAAGACACTTCAATTTTTACATGACTGTAAACACTAAATCTAAATCTGTTGTTTAGTCAGGACCAGAGTGTATGGTCTATAATTGTTAAATCACTGTTTTTCATTGGGCACCCTGCACTTTGTGGTGCATTTGAATTTTCTTTGGTATAAGATCTCAATTCCCATTTGTAGAGCCATCTCACTAGGTTAAAACCAGTGAGACCTCAAACAACCTGCCTTTGAAGTGCAAATACCCAGACTACTTTACCCTCCAAACTGTTGAAATAAATCAGGCTTAGAACATTTTTGCCTATTTCTGCCTTTTGATAAGTCGATTGCTCTGAGAATCTCCTAGTTAGGCCGGTATGAAGGCTTTCCTGCATGCCTGGTTAGGATCAATGTCACCTTTCAGAGGGTATGGACACAAGGCAGTTCAGGGGAAATGATGGTCACAAAGGGCTCTTTCAGCAGCAGTGAGTCTCCCCCCAGACTGACCTAAATCTCCTCCTTCCTACCCCCCCACCCTACTTCATAACAGCTATTCAGACATTTAGCCTTCATCTTGGTTTACAAGGAGCAGAAATGTGTGCCTGGTCAGGGAGTCGACCCTGCAGGGTGAAAACATGCCGCTCAGGGCTAGAAGGAAGCCTCAAGAGGCTACGGGTGCTAAAAAGTAATGAGATTTGATGGGGTGGCAAGGCTTTAGATGTTTTAAAAGTGGATATTCCATCTCCGGTTCTCAGCAGTTTATCATGATTCATATCTGCTGAGTGAAACAGCCGTCAGATATAAACATAAAAAGAGCACTGGCGTTACTTTCTGAAGGACGACAGTATTTACGTACACTCCACCCTCCATATGTTCCTCCTCTGTTCCTCCATCAGTCTTACAACCCCACTCTGTACAGCTTTCATTAGGTTACATGTACATGTTTACACACAATCCCTAAGGTACAGTGAACTATATTTGCACCGATGTACATCATCACACCACACCTCAAAACATGGCAGTGCTTCTCCCTGCAGCAGAGCAGTTAACAGCCCTGATTGATTCTACATGTGACTTGTTCAGACTTGGAATATGAACTGACATGGTGATGATACAAGAAAAAATCTATCTGGGTGATGACACAAACATATTGTTCTACATCTGTCAGAGGGATCTACATAATTTTCAAGTTACATTGAATCTGAAGATAATAATAAGAGCAGAACATAGGAAGCAAGTATTTTTAAGACAATTTTATTACATCATGAAAATAAGTTAAATCTATTTGCTGAATTTTTAAATCCACTCACACAACCACCAGAGAAAAAAAAAGCTAATGTATTTTTTT
Organism: Atherinosoma microstoma; assembly: GCA_037177055.1. NCBI lineage: Eukaryota > Metazoa > Chordata > Actinopteri > Atheriniformes > Atherinidae > Atherinosoma > Atherinosoma microstoma. Next base: position 11,208,740 of record JBBBVU010000019.1, read on the forward strand.
ATTTTGTTTTTTTCAATGAAATAAATGAATGATTCTGTCTTCAATAAAGAACATGTTATTAACAGAATTGACCCTACATTCTGATTTCTTCTTTTTTCTAGTTGTGCAAAATTACAAAAATAAATTTATTTTGTTACTGGGCAAAAAATCTAAGTTTCATTTAGTAAAAATCTCAAATAGGCTGCTTCAGGGTAGAAAAAAACATACAAAAAGTACACTCCAGCAAATAAAGACACAAACCTTGAATGCAGAAACATGAGAAGTCTATAGCACCAGTAGTAATCTTTCAATTTTCAGTGACATTTAATCTGAAACACGCATCATAATATACACAAAAGCTATCAGCACACATGTGTGGTACAGCTGTTTGTCTAGAAACCAGCCAGTGTGTATGAGTGACGGTCACCACGACGATGTAAGATCAGCATTGTATAAGTCATGGTAACCTACAGTACGCGATTCCTGGGAAGATGTTGGTTTTTGGTTAAAAATTCTTTCTAAAAATCTCTGTCCCCTGAGCACATTATTTGTGTGCGTGTATCTTATTTGTGTGTGTGAATAACATTTGTCGATTCCCTTTCCGCTGTACACTCTGTTTGACAGAGATTCTTTTAATGCAATCTTCTTATCCTCTCAAAGCATTTGCTTTAAAAACAAAAAACAAATTTCGCATCAGTTAGGCATCTGGTGCGCAAAACCTCAAATTGAATCACAAGTAAATAAAAAAAAAAAAAAATAGTTCAGGGATCAATGAAGGACACTGCGATGTAACGGGTGCCGTTAGTGGTTGGTAGGCCTTCGTGAAGATGGGTTAGTCGTCCTGGGTGCATGAAGCTCCAGCCTTTTCGTGGCGACTCTATGGAGCAGTTATATCTGTGGAAACGGCAACCTCCACCCTATAAAAGTGATACAGATGAAACAGAAAGTGTTTGTGTTGCTTATTTTTAGAGCCGGATGACTGATTCTGAAATATTTTTGAAAAAAAATGAGTGAATCAGTCCTATGGCATGACTGCTTACCTGAAAATCTATGCCTTTGTTATTAAGAGCGATGTTGATGGTGAAAGTCGAAGAGTCATGATGAGGCCTCAAGTATGCTTGCCTCTCAGGTGTGTATTTCACAACAAAGTTCATTATTGCATAACCCTGCAATAAAAGGGTAGAAATGCATTATGCCCACTACATGGCAGTGTATCAAATCTTAAATGACCATAGAACCAGATAGGAAAATCTGCTGTGTGCTGTTGAAGAATGTTGCATACAAGTTTGGGCTGTAGTAATATATAAGTATTGACAATAATTATGGTATCAAATAATTAAATGTCTATTACACACTTGTGATCATATTCAGGGATGCACAGATGCAATATATTGTAAAAAATAAAATCACTACTAAGCGATAATCAGCTTTTTGACTACATTTGTCTATCAGGTAATAAGGTATGATAAAGTGATTGTGTGGTGTATATTTATCTGGTGTGTTGAATTGATTTTGCCCAGAAACATATGAGATCCATTTGGATTTAATTCCATTGGAAAACAGAGTGTGAGGAAAAGCTGAAAAACTTCAAAACTGCTTAATTTTTCTTTCTAAACCATATTTGATTGTTTCCCTCGCATTACAGTGAGGAAAAATAAGAAAAACTATCAGCCCAGAATTGCATCTTTCCATTGTTTAATTATTCAAAACACTGGGATTTGATATCAGCTAATAAAATCAAATTATTATTCATTACAAAAAATAAATAATATAGTTTCTTACCTCCTTTTGAGAGTAATTTAGGAGACAAAAAAGGTTATTAAAACAATTTCTTTTCAAGTTTGATATCAGTATCATGACAATATTGTCATTGGGAATACTTTTGCATTGCATCAAGCCCTGCTTCAAGTAAAACAAGTCAGATGAAAAGAGTGAACCTATTTTTTTCTTAGGTAAATGACAGAGGGTTTTGTTTTTAGGCTTTAATGTATTTCTCCACCAGATTACACTAACCTTTGTGTAATAGCCAGAGAAAACCTTTAACGTGACAGGTGATATGAACTCTCGGATGAAGTGTAGCCACTCTTTATCAAACCCGATTTGCTTCATGTGAATATCATCGGTCGGCACCGTCTCATAGCCTCCAGAAATTCTTTTGTCCTGAGAAAAAGAAAATAAAGCAGCATGATTAACGATGGAACAAATAACCCAGAATTCCTGTGTTCTCAAAGTGTGTTACCACAGCTTTCAATGTGATTATGATGATGATGATGTGTGTGTTTCTTTAAAACCACAGCAGAACTGTTGTCTGTCTGTATGGGACTTAATGACCTATCCAGCACATTCTTCTCCCAAACAGAGTCCACCAAAATATCTGTAAGCATTTATTCTTGCAGAAAAACTTACAAAGACATTAAGTGACCTATTTCAAACTATATAAAATAGGCAGCAGGAGTCACTATAAAAATAAACACATCATCCTTAATGATCTCATTTTATTCAATTTCAATTCTTGACATGAAATAGAAGAAGTAACTGTTTACTTAGTCTGTACACTAATCAAATGTATGTGCAAATTTTATATTAAACAGTAGCTTAATATGAGTATTTCACTAAATCCATCTGGTTAGCATTTAAAAGGTAGTGTTAAAGTAACAGTGGCTCACCAAGCCCCTTGTGACAACAAAGACAAGGCTTCTTTCATAAATTTTACAAGGCAGCATTCATGTTGGTGGAGTTGGTTTTTGGGACTGTATAATTACAGCAAACATGGATCAAACAACGATAGTAAAAAACAAAGTGTTTATCTTTATTTCATTTAAGTTTGGACATTTAAGTAACAAAAAAAGAAAGTTTTTGTTTAGTTTATCTTAATTAATCACAAATATATAGCAATTTGCCATTCAATTTTTCCTCTTTAAGAAGGTTGTATTGTATGAAATCTAGTTGTGACTTAGTTTTGGTGAGCTAGTGAGAAACACATAAAAGCAAATTTGCATGTGTAATTGGTCATATAGAGTGTAAATAGACCAAGGTATCAGAATAAATGTTAGTCAGGTTCTATTCAGTGTCTCAAAAGTGGAAAGAAAAACCTGGCTGATATAAAATCATAATGCTGTTGCTTCATCTCTTCCTCAGTGCGGTCGCTCCAAAATGTAAAAGCTAGTTAGCAGCTAGGCTGCATGCCAGCCTTCGGTGTAGACACACAACAAGTGGGAGCCGCCTGTTCGGAAAAGATTAACACTTTCAGGTTCATGAAACAATCGGAGCTTTGTTGTTTTTCACAGAGCATTGTTGAGCGCAGTTTGTTACCAGTGCTGCGAAGTGTAACCACCGTCAGATGAAATAGATTTGATCAGGAATCTAATTATACATCCAGCTGCATGAACAGTGCTAATGCCTTTACAGCATTAAAGTGGGATTCTACTTTTGACATGCCTAATCTACATACTGGATAGATTGAAAAAAAATTGTGTCTTTGGAAGGCTAGACACATTCTAATTTTTGTTTTTGTTTTTTGCACCACACCATGTGAAGAGTAAATTATAAATATTAGAGGTTATCTAACCTTTTTTTGTTTTCTTCCTCCTTTTTGTTTTCTTTTCTCTCTATTTTTATGCATGAAGCAGATCACTGTTACATAAAGGACATGTAAAGTTCCTGTCCAGTTTACAAAGATCATACAACAGAATAAACAGTGTACCGTGCCTCCAGAGCAAAGAATGTATTTCTTTGTACAGGAAGTCTGAACCAACACTACTGACCTCATGTCTGCCCCCTGACCATGAGCCATAGTGCTCCATCTCTTCAACCATTTCATCACAGGCCTTCTCTGAGAGGACTGGGAACCAGAACACATCTGGGCAAGGCTGCAATACACACACACACACACACACACACACATTCATAAAGAGACTGCTGAGAATAGACTTGAATCACACCTTCACCTGGAGTAATGTAATACCCAGACATTTTAAAACCAGATGTTAGGATTTCCCTGCGACATTATGTCATTCGGTTTTTCTGTCTCTCAGTCTGTGTCTACGTCTCGAGGACATGCAGACACACAATCCCATATAAGCACAAACCTCCTCCATGTGGTTCTCAGTGAAAATTCGAGTGTAATTTTGGTGGATGTACTTCTCTTTCCAGTCCTGCAAAATAGAGAGATTTTCAGATTAGCAGACTTTGACTGTTTTCTGACCTGCATACCTCACAGAGCTAATCCGCCCCTCTTGCAGAGGGCGGATCCCAACTTGCCAAATGCAGTAGCCCCATCAGTCAAGAGCCTTATCACATTATCACACTTAAGTCATTGGTTCAGATTTGTCTCAAATTTTCTGAGCCTAATGTGTAATAACCTTCACAAGTTTGCAAATTGTTGTAATCTATCTGAGCTGTTCAGAAATATAAAGATATTTTCTGTGTGTGTATTTACGGTTGAAGAGTAATTAGAGATTGTAATGACTTACCACAGGGTTTTCAAATATCTGCCACAAGTCACTGTTGTAATGAGAAGTGTTATAGTTGGCAGTGGAAATGAGCCTCCCAAAGTCGTGACGATTAGTTATGTACATGAAGACTCCCTGCAGCAAACGGTTAAGAGTTTAGTCAGTTTCATATAAGTTAGGGAGCTGATAAGATGAAGCAAACTCTCTGATGTTTCACACACACACATATCTATGTAGCTATAATACATGCAAATCTACACTACGGTAAGCTCATCAGTGGGTACCACTAGCATAACATTATAATAAAGATTGATTTGTGTTTAAATACACTGAAATTAATTATGTTCAAAAATATGAAAAATATTGTATCAAACACACGTACACACAAAGATGGCATAAATAATCTGAGATTATTTATTGCTAGGGGAGTGGATGGCTGCAGGAATGTTCTTGGGTTGGGAATAAGACAAGGGAAGGAGATAAGAACAGAGAGGCAGCTTTGGGATAAAGCAAATCCAGGAATGATATTAACTCTACGGAGAAGCATTGGGAAGGAGTGTGTGGGGGTGGATTTGGACTCGCTATCAGACTAGGCTTTGTTAATGGCAAAAGTGATCAATTAGGGCTGCATTGCAAGTTTGCGGTGGAAGTTCCCGAATTGCAATCATCTCAAATCATGTTGTGAAAGCTGTGATTTAGACCAGATGCTCTACATGGGTGAAAGGAAAATGTTGTTGTAGCCTAGTCTGAGATCAGTCTGTGTGTTCAGAGGGAGCAGAGGTTATAAGTGTTTGGTTTTTCGGGGTAAAGCATCAGGACAGGGGTCTTGCATGTGGACTGACTCTCCAGCCTTCTGTCTCCTCAGTAATCTTGTCTTGGAAACAATTATAAAAACAGGACCAAGAACAGAAGCCTGTACTGCGAAGCTGGATTTTCTCTTGACGAGGTAACTTCGGGGTTAACCTGGGGTTCTCCATACAATGCTTAACTTCTGACCGGGATGTATCACTGCGGCAACATACACTAAATAGCTAACATGCTCAGCAGCAGGTTATGTTCTGGATAAGAGATCAACGAGTATAAACGCGCCACCTCATGACCAATCAGTTCTCTTGGAAAATGGCCTGGTTGCATCTGAAATAATTAGGTTAATAAACATGCTTACACATGGCATAACTTCAGAACTATGGAATGCACAACTACTCATGCCATCACGGAATTAATATTCCAACACAAACAAGGAGGTGCTGAAACCTTTAAAGAAGTCAGCAGAAACTAAAAGCAGGGAGCACTGACCTCCGCCAAGCCATTTAAATTTCAATTTTTTTTTGGCAATGATTATGGGCATTATTTTTGTAGTTTGAAGCTTTAATGGCAAAATGATCCCTATCTCCTTATAGTAAAGAATTATTTTTAAAAATCCTGGATCCAGACAGTGATCTGGATCACCCCCAGAATACAGTCACTTGTTTCTGATTCCATTTCTGAAACTTCCTGAAAATGTCATCAAAATCTGTCCATGACTTTTCTGCAAGCATTCCTCCATGGCTGTTGCTATGGCAATAGTGTTGCTTATTTCACTTGGATGAGTGTTTAAATTCTTCATTTTTCTAAAGAATAATTGTCTGCTCCTCCACGGGGAAGTACTCTGCTCTGCAGCCTGCAGGGTTTCTCAGTGTTGATTGGTCAAACGCTGCAGACTCCACCCCTTTTATGTGAGCACGCACTGATCAAGATGGGAAAACCCTGGGTTGAATTACCAAGTTGATAACCAGCTTCATAGTACCGCTTATTCGGATCCTGAATGTCTGGGTAAGGCAAGCCAGATAACAGAGAGATATCCGGGGTATTATAATCCCACTTCGGAGTACAGGCCTCAGGTCTTTCTCGCATTACCTGAGGCAAATCTCCTTTTAAATGTGAACTCAACACAAACAAATATCAACATCAATTTCCAAAGAGCTGCCAATCATTCTCTGCCACAGGCAGCAACATAGAAAGCCTCTCAATATTAAAACATTTATCACCATAATTTAACTTGGCACTGCCAAGAAATCAAATCAGGAACAAGTCTTTTGCATGTGAAAATGGGCCTTCCTGTAAAATAAGCCAAAACTCAGATCAGTTTCTGAGTGCTAACCCATTGGAAATGGATGTTTCAGAAAACAGAATAGTCAAAGTAAATGGAGACCTTTGGGGGCCTGAGCATATGGAATGATTCCGGAGAAGGGGAGTCTTTTTCTCTGTGACTGGTCTAAAATAAAGGAAAAGCATCATGTAAACAAGAAAACATTAATGATATTATATGAGCATAACAGACACAGTGACAATGAAAAATATACATGTCACATGTATAAGAACTCCGGAGGACTGGCATGAAAAAAGGAGCAAGATTCCCTCTGAAGCTGATGTTTTTTTTGGGTTAATATGGGAGGAATGCATGCTGGGAAAAAGGCCAACAAATCCAAAAGTAGTCTGAAGTTGGATCAGGCACAAAAGCTGTTCAGTGCTGAGCGCAGGTGACACAGAGCGCAGCCGAGTGAACAGTTTACAAAAGAAAAAGAAAACGACACAAAGTTCATCAGCTCACAAGTCAGGCATTGCAAGTGACTGAGGATGAGGATGAAGGCAAAAGAAAGTGAAGAATGAGGGATACAAATGGAGCAGAGAACTTTAATGCATCATGGAGCATCTATGAACAAAGGAGGGCCATGCCTCGATGACAGACAAGACACGGTGAAATACTAATACTTGCCTTTTTTTTGGTTTCCGTTGAGCTGTTTACTTTTGTCAGGGGTTAGATTATTTGCATTTTTAAACTACAGGTAGCTGTGCTGATACTTGGTGCTACGCCTTTATGCAAACATGCATATTTTAAAGACAATGATGAAATACTTCAACACTATAAAAAAAAAAAAAGGATTTTTGTTCTTTCTTACCATTTCTCTGGCATTTCTACACAAAGCCATATCTGGGTCCAGTTTCTCCAGAACAAAGTAGTTCCTTTCTTTGAGTTCATTCCTTAAAACATTGCCCTTGACAAGGTATACATGAGCCATGTAAGGAATGTTCCACACGCCCCTTAAAACAACAAGAGAAAGAGAAAGTAGGTGTTTGTTGTACAGTAACCTTTCAAATTTAAATTCTTGGAATTCTACAAGACTTTTTCAAGTATTATTTATACTATCCGTGATTTAAGATTAAGGAATTATTAAAGACTTTTTTGGAGAACTATGGGGTAAAATAAGGCAGGATACACAATGCTGTTTTCAGAAGCTTCTATTTGGTCAAAATGACACAACAGACAATTATTGTGGGTAATACGGTGGAGACTGTGGGAGAGCACCATCTGGATGCTATTTAAACTTTTTTTGTACACAATCAGAAAGTAGTGTTCAACTTGACTACTGTGATTTTCATGCCTAAGGCTTTATTGCTCAGTACTAAATTACCACTCAGGTAGTTTGTAGCTTTAATGAGTTTTCAAATGTGCATTCTGGGATAACGCTTGAAATAAAGGCAGCTGATGTTGTTTACGTCAAAACATGGTGAGAACTGTTTGAGCACAAGGGGACGAGATTTATTCAGGGTTGGAGACACACAGAGGTGCAAAATTGGCACGCAGGTGTGTGGGAACCGTAGAAAATACAAAGACATGTATTGCGTACGCTTGTGACTTACACGCGTTTCCTTTGCACAATGTCAACATAATCCTCAGAGCGTGCATAATAACCATCCAGACTCAAGGCTCCCCAGAAGTTGGACCACAGCTTGCTGTGACGAGTGACAAGGGGACCAATTATTTTTCTGTGGGTGAAGCGGGAGACAGAGCGGAGAGATGGTGTTTCTGTCAGAGCAGATAAAACTGGGAGAAATGTCACAGACGGCCAACCACCTAATATACTGATTCTTTTAGTGGTGAAACGCCTGAGCTGCATTGCATCAAGCCCTAGCTGGAAATATACAGTCACTGTCAAGCTAGAAACAGATGCAAAACCAAACTTGTATGTCACGCTGAACTGAATTCAAATAATTACAACAGCTTGTTGTTTCAACATATATATATATATATATATATATATATATATATATATTAATCTAAAAAAACCTAAATCACAATCATTTTTTAAATAAATTAAATACACAGGTAAGCTTTAAAATAACTCCCAATGATGGTTAGCATTTATGCAAATAGATGCACAGCAGTGCGCTAATGGTAAATTTCCTTGGTTTTCCTGCCACATCACTTGTGCCAGCAGAGAATTCTCATACTGCCTTTAAATATCCTAGAAAGTCTTTTGCTTTGCATGCTTCCAGCTGGTCACAGTTCCACTGCGACAGCCGCAGTGACATCCAGTTTATGGGAAGGTTTCTTCACAATTATAAGCTGTAGAGGGGGAAAAAATGGTTTGCATGTTTGTTTTTTGTATAATGCTAAGTGGCATTTCAGGGTTAGTGCGACAGACTTTCAGTGTTTCCATGCGGCCAGGCATAAACAGGAAGCCAGAGCAGCTTATTTTAAAACTTTAATTGACTCAGCTGTAATGTTCCTGTGGTTTTGCCACTTGAGGGACAACTTCAATGGTTCAATGATCACGACAGCTACTGAGGAGACTTGTTGAACTGGCTCCAATGTGACCTCCATTCAAGTTACTGTGTGATTACCTGTTTTGCTCGATGAGGAGCTTCACTGTCTGTCTGTTGGTGAGCATGACATCTGAATCTATGCTGAAGTAGTAGTCACAGGCGGCATCCTTACGACAAAGATCCCTGATGAAATTAAAAAACACATAATAGTCAATCAAATACCTGAACTTTAAATTTATAAGCATAAAATGCAACTTCCACGTGTAAAGTATAATTTAAAATTTTTGTTGAGGTAGTTATTTGTATGGAGCTGCAGCCGATACGAGGGTAAGAAATAAGGTCAGGGGACATGGCAGGCCTCGACTCTAAGAAGGACATAAACATACAACAGACATGACGGCAACTATGATGAAGAAGCTAGGGTCTGCTCTGTTAGCATGAACACCCATTCATCTTTGAGATATCTAGCATTCGATATCATAACACACTCAAGAGAGACACATAGTCAGAAACTGACACTTTGTCTTCGGCAACCAGGTGAGCAAAACAGATTAGATCACCAGGAGCTATTTGTATCATACTGATGACAACAGAGAGACTTTAACTTGGGGGTTAAGTCTGGGTGAAATTCTTGTAGTGTTACCACCTGCCACTTATCACAAGACACAAGAGAAACCTGTTGTGTAGGGAGAAGAATAGCTATAATGATCTGACCACAATGAAAATCTTAACAGAATTTCCCTGGAACCTAGTTGCACACAGCTGGAGGAATGTCACTGCCTTCCAGAACCTGTGTCTGGATGGCAGGTATTTTCAGTGCTATCTGCACTTGACCAGAGCTCAGTTTGAGGGACTTGGTGTTGAGGATTGGAGGCAGGTTTTCAAGGATGAACAAAAAACAGAAGTACTGTTACAACTACAGGTCACCTGACCCACTTGTATTTACATGTCAATTGTATAATTTGTTGGTCCTGTGATGGATTTGCAAGCTTGTCTAGGCTTCACCCTGCGTCTTGCCTATAGCTGCTTGGATAGGCTTCAGTCCCTCTGCAACCCTGATTGGACTAAGTGGTATAGGAAAATGGAAAGGGTGGATAGCTTATGGTTTGTATAAAAGACTTATACAAAACTGTGTAAACTCACAAAACTTTAAAAACTGATTTTTCTGCTTCTGGTGAAATCAGCATAATCTCAGCTCTGTTAGGCTGTAAAACAAAACATTGTGCAAGTTTGCATCCATTTACCGTGACACAAAAATGCATCTTTTTACATCTTTCAATTGACTTCAAATGCAACTGCACCAAACAATTAAGAAAATTCTCTTTTGGTGAGAATGCACCATTCATTCGGCGGGCTGTCCAGACCCGTCTTTCAGGCATGGTGTCCTTTAAATGGAATCTCATAGATGATGCCTTATGGCAGTACTGCACCATGAAACCCATCATTTTTAGCTGCCTATGCCACGCAGTATAGCTGAGTGGGCATGTGATTCTAAAGATTGTCCATGCAGCCAATAGACATAACTAAACCCTTCAATCAGAGAGGACAAGATGGAGGAAAAACTGGTACTGAGCGAAACTGAAGTCCCCGAGCTCTGTCCGTCATGATACAACTATTAAAAAAAAGACTATTTCAGAGGCAGGTTTCTGTCCCGGTTGCTGTTTTATTTCAAATGGGCAACAGATGCACTTTTAATTGTCAACATTTTGCCACCTCCTCTTCGCCTACCAACATTAAAATTGTGTGCTCAGCATTTTGAAAACTTAACCTATTTGGTTTTGTTTCCTGCAAGAACTCTGCAAACTAATGTGCTACATCAAGTGGTGAGTCCAGCACAGTTCATACTCTCTGAGAAAAGGCCACTACAGACTGAACTGTAGTTTAATCAGAGTGACAACACTCTTTAATGATAACATTATATCAACCTAGTTAAATGCAGCAATATATATTCCTGCTTTTCTAAGAGCTTTAAAACAAATCTATATTTATAACCCCATTTTATCAATTATGTTTTTTAAACCACCTATTTTGATGATAAAAAAAAAAGAAAAAAAACACGTACATTCCCATGTTCCTGGCCTCTCCTTGGCTCAAATTTTCTTCTGGTCCCACAACCTTGAAACTGCTGAACACATTCCTGTTCTCTTCCCAGAACCTTTCAATGTGCTTCTCGTGGTATACCTCCTGAATGTGGGACAGTATCGGTGAATTAGGAACAGCCATGCATTGCAGGGATCTGGTTGACAACCTGAGAGCAGCTGCAATCACTTACGTTGTTGTGGACAAAAACTTGAAGTTTATCTTTGGGATAGTCGAGACTTAGCAGCCGTTGAAAGAATTCAGGTAGAAATGGAGTTGGCTGCTCAATGAACACTCCAACCAGCACATTTGGATACTCCTGTTTAGATTACAGAAAAGATAAATCAGTTGTACTTTAAACAACTCGTCTCAGTAATTCAGCAGCATGTAACATAAATCATGATGAACTTTACACTTAGCTCTAAGAAAAATAACCCATGAAGCTCCTGCAGATGACTTTAACATTAACTTGCTTTTATTTAACCGATTTTACTGTGATCCTGTGATTATATTTTTTTTTTTCTAGAATTACAGACATCATAGTATTTACACATGTAATCAAAAAGAAATTATGCGTAACATCATAGGGCATCTTTTGCTCATGCAGACCAGGCCAGCTGATGATGGTAAACACATAAAAGAACCATGGTTAAAATGACAGCTGGAGCAAAGATGAACTAAAGGACGAGCCAGAGAGGAGCAAAGACTTTCCCATGACACTCAGCTCCAGCCCACACATCCTAGTCTGGACTCTCGATCCTCTTGACCAGTTCACAGTAAAGGTCTGGGCAAGGGATGAAAAGCAATCTGAGCAGAAGCATCTAATTTGCGAGTTCCACAATGACTGCATTTTGAGCACAGAAAGGGAATCTAAAGAATCAAGCCAATGTGAACCTAAATCATTATACCAAGACAGTAGACAGACAGACAAGTGAAGTGGCAACAAGAGCAGTGAAAAGCTAAACTGAAATGTTTATATTGACTGAAAGAAAGAAAAAAGAAGCTCCCACATGGGAAAAAACTACAGTGAAGTTGTCTGGCTGGCATGGTACCGGTCTTTGGTGGCACAACACATATGAGGTTTTTGCATGGCTTAAATTCAAAACCAGAGTACACAAAGAGCCACGCAGGACTGCCTGTGAACTGAGTTTACCCACTAAAAAAAAAGGAAAAGAAAGCCTGGACACAGTCTGACCAGTGTTTCCACATGACCTGATCTTCCAGAAGTCTCCATCCTAAACAAACACTGGGACACAGTGGAATTTTTTTTTTTCTTCTAGCCTTTATCATTATAAGAAGCTGTGTTTTCTGTATTTGAAAGGTCACAGAGATACCTTCTATGCTCGCTGAGTTTGTACTGAATCACCTCCTAAGCATGTTTATTTGAGGATCCTGTAGGATTACAGTCATTCTTAAGGATCACATTCTGCGCCAGCAGGAGAGAGGTGAAAATCAACATCTTTGAGCTGTAAGGACAGATTTTGTTGCACCTTTTTTTTTTTTGGAAAACACCAATAACAAAGATTAACCGGGTTGGTTTCAGTGCTCAGCCCAAAAAGAGGGAAGGAGTTTGGCAGCATTCTTGACAGATGAAACCGCACAACTGGATGTATTTCCTAGTGCCAGCCATTCTCGCTGTCTATACATTTCCAGCCTTGGCTGAACTCCGGGACAAATTTTCTGTGTAACCACTATAACTTACTATTGTGGATAAAAGCCACACTGAGAAGCCCACTAAAAGGCAGGCTGGTCAACAGTGACACCCCTTTAAATGAGCCCTTCTGAAAACCTCAGAAGCCATATCCTGCACCACAGCCGCAACATTGCTTCCTTTTCCCTGAGTAGCTCTCATCACACTTTTCCTCTTTTAAAAGGGTCCAAAAGGACGAAGCTGTTATTGTTGGAAAGCATTTGCTGCTTCAACAGTCGTGCTTATCTGTTGAAATAAGTTAAGCTAGGTTCCCCTCCTACTGTCTAGACAGTCACCGATACATGGATAGCTCATGCTGGAAGACCAGACTATGTTTCATCCTTTCCTCGGCCCACGGGCTAAAGACAGACTTTCCACAGTCACAATTTTCAAATGGGCCAACAAAGATGGCAAATAAATGGAAAAGGACTAAATATGAATCACCTACTTTTAACTGAGACAAATCCAGAGTATCATCATCACAGTGGCTGCATCCGTGTTCATAGTTCCAACTATTGGGAACATAGTTACTCAAGTAGTTCAAGTACATCTGTAGAGGGAAGAAAAATCAGAGCAGGTAATTAACTATTTATGGTTCAAAAATAAATACAATGGTGCAAATTTAGGGTGTTTTAGTAGAAGTAACTGAATGAGAACAACACAAAAGCTTTTAGTAAAATCAGAAATGGAGACACAACATAAATGCTAGATGCAAGTATTGACACTGAGTTACAAACACATTTACATTTATCTTTTTGGGATGATATGAAATGGGATGAAATAAAACCAAAGCACATACTTTATGAGCTGACTGTAATCCTAAGTCTACAGGTGAAAAAATGGAGCAAAGCGAAAAGTTGACCAAACCCACAGAGAAACACAGCAAAGGTTTACATGCTATGAGGATGCTTTGTTGTGTCTGGTACTGAAGGCATTAAATGAATGAAATCAGAAGATTACTGAGGCATTTTATAGTAAAATGCTTCATACAGGGTCTAAAAACTCAAGTTGAGGCCAAAATTTGGGGCTTTATGGATTTTAAATACACATCGGCAAAAACAAATAAAGAAGAGATAAATTACTTTAAAAAGGTTCAACCTAAAGGAGGTTGGAAACCCTTGGGGAGAGGTTTTTTTTTTTTTTTTTTTTTTTTAAAGACACCTGCTGCAGAAATTGCCAGCAGACTGGTTCAAGGCACTTCAACACAGCTACATGAAAAGATGAGTGCCTGTCAAAGGTTTTACTACCATAATGAACAGTAAAAATCTCTGATGTACATTTTGTGTATTATTCTTCTAATTCAAAATGTTTTTGTTTATTTTGTTAACTTTGAATATTGGATTGAAATATTCTGACATTTTATTATTTATATTTGTATCTTTTGTTATTTCCAATACTGTGCTTGAAATTCCGGCATGCAAATAATTCTGACCAAGGCCATAAAACATTTTCTTTGTGTGTTTTCAGCATCCTACTCTGGGATACCACAGTGGATATTCAGCTTTTTTGTGTGAACATGGAACGACTGGACAGAATCTCTCAGGAGTCCAAACTAAAAGTCCCAGGGTTGTAAATTCTGAAACTTGGCGACCATGCACAATCATTTTTTTCACTTCTCTGTGTCCCTCAGAAATGTCAACATATTGTAATCACAACCATTGCTGCTCTGTGTTTAGTGTATATTAAAGTTACACATTTTGTGAGAACGTATAATTTCCTGGGTGCTGCTGTTTACCAATCTGTTATTGTAGACGTTAACGCTGTGATCATGTGCTTGTCGCCAGACTGAACTTGGCATGATAAACTGGAAATAATAATAAACTAAAGGCCAGACATCCAGTCAAGCAGCTCCAACAGTAGAAACCACTCTTAGGACATGAATTCTCTCATCTACCATTTCAAGCTTCTCCTACAGCTGTTTAGGCCTCTGGGAAGAATGACTCAACAGTTTGGTGGGTTTGGTT
>JBBBVU010000019.1:11229993-11243220 GCA_037177055.1 Atherinosoma microstoma
AATGTAAAGCACCTTGAATTGTCCTGTACATGAAATGTGCTCTATAAATAAATTTGCCTTGCCTTGCCTTGCCTAAAATGATGAGATTCCTGTTTTGTTTTGTTTTTTTCCTGTAAAGTTTTGCTGTCTGCATGAAAATTTGAAGACACATTAGTCCTCATAGAAAGTCAGGCTCAGTAAGACTCCGAGAAGCTTGCAAGTGTCTGTTTGGGGAACGCAGACTACAAACTGGTGCAACACAATTACACACACACACACACACACGGGAGATTTCAAACGCAAGCAGAGCACGAAATGAGCAACAAGCTAAAGAAAATTGTTTTTTACTACTTGTTTCAACCACAGAGGGGAATTCTGAACCTACGCTTTGGAGTATCCCTCTGGGATGGCTGTTTTTGCAGCTTGCTGCACTTCATTGTTTCCTTTAACGGGGCCAATCAATCCTGGTAAGTGTGTGACAAAAACATTTCGCTGTAATGTGTGTGTGAAAGCATTCTCGTTAGCTGGAAGAACTAAAAGGAAGATTTGTGGGAAGAGTTTTAGAAAATGAGAAGACAATCTTACCTTGATAGTGTAATTAAAATAGTTAGCAGACTGCATGAAGCGGCGGAAGCCATCTGTTTCCTCCGTTGCAATAGTTAAGACGAGCAGTTTTTCTGCAAAGGATAGAAGGGTAAATCTTCAACAACTTAAAGGCCATCACATATTTTATGGCTCGCAAATTATGGGGATGAGGGAATAAACTGTTGCAGATGAAAACTGAGACTACTGTAGTCGCAACATTTTGGCTTCAGTTAAAAAAAAAATATCCACATAAATGTGTATATTGTTTTAAACTTAAATATAAGTATTGAGATTCCCACTTATGTGAACCATGCCCCCTTGTAAACCTCAAACCTGTGTCAACAAACTGGTGACTATTTGGTTTAGCAGTCTAAACCTATGTCTCAAATTAGGAACGACTACTGTAGTTTTAATTGGATTCAAAAACAGAAGCATCTTTTCAAAGACAGACTCAATAATCTTCTTCCTCTTGGGGTTGAAGAACTCCCACAAACCTCTAGGACATTTCCAGTGGCCACGAGTGCTGAAATCTGAGGTTGGAGGAAGGGTTAACCAAATACAAATTTTCAACATAGTCCAACCTGAATAGTTTTCACTTGCCCTGTTTGTTTTGTTTAACAAGCTGCATAGCTTTAATCAGAAATGTTCAGTCTGTTGCTTTTAGCCAAGGAAGGAAGGACCCTGGATCTCTAGATTGTGTTAATTGAACCCTGTTATTGCATGAAGGGGGAGCATTAATTCATTCCCAGCTGACATTTTAACACATGCAACATGTTAATGTAGTCCTCAAACAGGCCAACAAAATGATATTAATAACACTTTCATAAAATTTTACAGGACTACTTGAACACTATTCCTGCTTTTCATGTCGTGCTTTAATAGGCAATCTGCTCTCTGTTTAATACACATCACCAAACCCTTGTAAATCATTTATTGCTCAATGGCACATAGACTAAGTCAGAACTGAGAGAGAACATATCAGTCCTACGAAGACCTTCTGCCAACTTGATTCAAAAGTTCATTTAGCCCAAGAGCAAAGTTAAGGAACTGCAGTAAACCTTTATTATAGAGAAATATTAACATGACATTGGGATTTAGTCCTAAACTTGTTGACTGCTTTACAAATTTCACCATCCACATAAAAGAAAAGATAAAAAAATAAATCAAACTATAAAAATGCCAGTTTAAAAGGAATGTGGATATGTCATTTCCATTTGGTGCCTTCACATCTTTTCCACAGCATGGCTTGGCTCAACTTGACTCAGTTCACATTTAGTTTTTCTTATTTTAGATAGTACCTAGCTTAGTACCACATGAAGAAAACAGCAGATTATGGAGCATTAGCATGTACTGCTAGAATTGGAACTCGTTTCCAGTTCCACATGCACAAACCAATTGGGACTCTGCAAACTTGCACATTGTCCAATACATAAAACCAATACAATATCGTATCCCATATATGTATTCATACACAATGTATGCACTGGGTATACAATATACTGTATACTATATATAATTCATAGGACCACTGTATGCTGTATGGATCGTCATGTTTTGTGTCAAACGATGTTTGCATATCAATGCAATTCTGTATTGGAGAAGTATGACTACCAGTGATTCTCCTTCAAAGTCTGCTGTCTCCTTTTCTTGTGTTCTCATTAGCTTCACTAAGCAGCATGACACTGATTCAACATGTTGACTGACTATATAAAGAAGTTGGCAGAGTCTGTGCACATACCAAAAACCCAAGAGAGACAGAAGTTCAAGGATGCTTCAGACATAAATGATGGGTGAATGTTGGCTTGGTTAATAAACATCTAAAGGGATAATTATGGTTAAGAGATAGTGGAGCCAGAAGGCGAGGATTTCGATTTACCAGTCAATCTACAATCTTACTCTGAGCTCTTAACTCACTGTAGTGACTGAAAGAATAAGATCGTGGATACAAGCAGTAAAAATGAGTTTTCTCCTTATAGGGTGGATGGGCTCAGCCTTAGAGACGAGATAAGGAGCTCTGAGGGGAGTATGGACCAGAGCCCCTTCTTTTTTCTATCAAATAGAGCCAGCTGACATGGTTTGAGCATCTGATTAGAATACCTCATGGGTGCCTTAGTTTTGAGGGTTACCCAGCATGCCCAGCTGGATGGGGCCCCAGGGGTAGTTTGCCAGAGAGATTGTATATCTAATCTTACCTGTGAGCATCTGGGAATCCTTGAAGAAGTGAAGCAAACCATTTGGATCAAAAATAATTTATGATGAGAAGATTGACTTCAGTTAATTTAGTTTCCTAGCTTAATTTGTACTTAAACCTCACTTTATTACAGACATTACACTTAGAGCAGAATTTGGCAACAGTTAAAAGGAGTCTTTTCTTTACAATTCTTTTCCTGTAAATATAACTAAGACAGTCTCTCATCTTAGTCTAGTCTATAGCTCTTTCATCACTCTAACAGCCACTGCAGCATTTTCCTGACATAAAGACACAGAAGATCTGTTACAAGTTGGAAATAGTTCCTTTCAGACAGGAACTATGTTAAGATGCCTTGCTGGCATGCTAACACATGGCATATAAAAAGTCAATTCAGGAGAAATTGAGTTTCAACTGAAGCACAGGAGGAAGGGGCTTTTATTCTTAGCAACAGGTGTTCTCTGTCCATGTTCTTGGCTTGAAGGAAGATGTTAGCGCATAAAGGGGATGATGTTTCCGTCATCTGGAAAACACATTTCCCTTACAGCTCTGTAAAACAGGTGATTTTTATAGCTACAGGAGAGATTTCCAGGCTTCTCGTTTCCCACCACCAGGCAACGACAACAGAGGTTTAAGATCAGGTCAGGTAATTAGACATGTTTAATACTTAATATTATGAGGAAAAGATTTTTGTATTTTCTATATTGTTTTAATATGGAGATAATTGTTAACACCTTTACCCTTAATGTTTAACTATTTATGTTACAGTAACATTAATAGTTGTTTAACAGATGAAAAACTGATATAGTCATATCGGTGGAAAGTTGCTTTTGGAGAGATCCTGAAGATTTTATTACAACTCTGAGCATTCTGTTTGCTTTCTTTGTCATCTGCTTGGGATTTCTTGGCAAAATTTGAAAATTCTTCACAAAGTTCTTTGTTTTGTGATACCATGGCTAGTGCCAGGACACATGTTCATTATTTCTCTTTTTCTATGTTTTTTACTTTTCTCATAAAACACAAATTTATAACCAGTAGTTTTGTTTATACTTGTACAATGAAAGACAGTAGAGTGTTCCATTTTGGATTCTGTGCTCTGCGTGCACTGGACTTATTGTGATTTCAATTCCCATAGCACTATATTATAAGAGATCATGTTTTAGCAGCCATTCTGAAAACAAAACCCCTGTTGTTTCTTATGTTATGCTGACATTTCCCATAAGAAAAAAAAAATCCTGTCAGCAAATACCATTTATCCCTCAATGACTTTCCCCTGACCTTATAGAATCACAAGCTTAACTGTCCACATGAGTACATCCCAACAAGCAACCCTTCTCTTAAGTGCACGGTGGGGATGAAAACCATCTTTGATTTAAAAGGGCTGAGACGTGCAATTTAGTTTTGACACTACATATGCTATTCAAACACTTTGGCAAGTCTCCTTCATGCCTTTTCCTTAGCTTCTGGTGGAAAAAAAATACTTTGGATTCCCAGTCACCTCATGTGAACTAAAACTGGAAAACTTGGTTGGATGTGATGACATTGTCTTCAAAGACAACATAAGGCACCATGGGAAGAATGTGATATGCCAGTTCAATCCCAAGTCAAAACTTTATTTCTATCTTTTGTATAACATTAAAAACAAGTTGTATCCACCCTTCCATTCTCTATACCTACTTAATCCAGTTCAAGGTCATGAGGGGGAGCTGGAGCCTATCCCAGATACCTTCAGGCAATAGGAGGGGTAACACTTTGTACCAGTCGCCAGAAAACAAATGTTAGACTGATGTTCACTCAGCTCTCCTCTCCCAGCTAAAATATTTGTGAAAAAAATTCAGAATGATCAGTCTTCCAGGACTGACATATGATCTGTAACCACTTATTATCTGAGAGTGTATTTGCCAAAAGTCGGAGTGCAACTTCCAGATTGTGTGATCAGCATAGCCTACATACAAACTACTTTGTGGAAAAGTGTTTGAAGTTACTATTCAGTTTAATGTATCTAATGATGTGAATGCATAATTCCAGAAAAAAAGCCACACAACTAACTAGTACTTCTAAAATCCTTTAATAAATCAAAGCATTCTTTAGGTAGCATAGTAGAGTATCTCTTCTCCAACACTGTGTAGGCCTACATCTAACCATAGCTGACATTGAAGTTTTTGTATCTGTATTGTTAGTTGGTGTCTTTTTAGATTTTCATCGTTGTAACTTATTTTTTAAAGCAATCTATAACTCCAGCTTTTTAGGAAGCACAGTTTCTCTGAACTTAAGGAGCTAAAGGAGCTCTACTATGTGATGGAAACATTTGCAATGCTAGATTAGCAAATTTTAGCTAATGTTGCTAACACTCCAGCACTCAGTTCTCCAGCTCTCACTGGTTCTCCTCACTCCATAAAGAGTTCTCCCTGGTTGCAGTCATATCTCTAATTCCTCATCCTTTCCTGGTCTTTTTTTCATGCCTGACAGACTCATTGATGCAGTATCACATAATCCGATTCTGGAATGCAAGAGTTCCTCCAATTCAAAGTGACTGAGAAGCTAAACCACTGAAATCTCAAACACTTGCTTGTGAATCTTCACCTAGGAGGTTGAAAGGATGAGCAAATAAAGACAAATGATTTGGTTTGGATCAAAATGCTGTTTTAATTAAAAGTCATGTGTTCCTGACAAAATTACACAATAGAATTAATTTGGATTTAGATCAATCTTCTTTGGTCCAAACATCCAGGAAGAAACATGTTTGAGATTTGTAGGAGAATGAAGTCCCAGCATTTTATTCAGAGAACTGATCCAATGAAAATATTCTCACTTATACCACAGGCTATAGGAATGGAGTCTCTTGTGCAATATTTTTTGTGCAACATTTAGATTTATAGGCTATAGCTTTTTGATGGCTTGGCTTTTTCTTGTTCAGACAAGTATAAGTAGCAGATACAAAATGCTTTATTGTTTGACTCAGTCTAAAGGGACAGAAACATTTTGAGGACAACAGAACCTCAAATATACCTATCTGCTCTGTTTTTCTAACTTCATGATGAATGTTAGGACAACTATCAAATCCTTTTAAGTGTTTTTATATAATCATAATAATCAGTAATAATAAAGAACAGTTAGGAGACAAATGTGAACACTCAATAGGGAGTTTTTGTTTTGTTTTGTTTTTTATTCTTTATGCAATTGTGGTTTCAGAGGATGAGTGTCCAGTCAGAGTAAACCCAGCATATTTTCTTGGCAGTCTTGTCTGAACTGTTCAGGAGGAGAGGAATGTTGCTCAAATGGTGCAGCTGAATCTCTTCTCCAAGAAAGGAGAAGTGATCGTTCCTTTACACTCTTTCTCTGTACCACATAGGGCTCAGCCGTCTGGGCAAACTTTCACACTTCAATGAGCAAAAATTCGGACTCACTGCTGGGACTAAGCTTAACTAAGCATTTTTTTACAGAAGGGGGGGGGTATCAAGGGAATGTGCCCTGGCCTTAAACAAAAGGATAACAGAATTCTCATTGTCCTGACCAGAGAACACAAACTCTTGTTCTATTTTGGTCAACCCAGTAAATAAACATTTTTTACCTCAAGGATCACCCAAAATTGTCAGGTTGGGGAAAGTAGAAGTTGTAATGCATTTTGTGTCCATTTTCAAAGACAATGGTATATATATATATATATGTGTGTGTGTGTGTGTGTGTGTGTGTGTGTGTACATAGTAAGAAATTATATAATTTTGTTATATAGAGTAGTTACAATATGCTGATCCAAGAAGCATTATGATTACATGTATAGCTTTCATCGCATCTTGCAAAACACTGGTGCTGTTGCCGTGAGCCCCAGCAGGATGACTGCAGGTAAAAAAAAGACAAGCTTTTGGGGAGATGGAAAAAACAGAATGAAGCTTCATGTTTTACATTGAAGGTTTTTGGTGAATGCAAGCGTTGCAGTTGCATGAGTGGATGAAGCGTGAGTGAGAATCATTAATCATTGCTATACTCTAACATGTAAATGAGGAAATGAAAGATCCTATTTGAAACTCATGTGGACGCCATAATTTGAATATTGCCTTGTAATATTATCAATAGTCAGAATATCTTTTTGTGTGTTAACTCAAGTGGAAGAATCAGTGTGACTTGCAAAAGTCATGCATAGCGCTGTATATATCATACTTTATTGTGATCTCGCAAAACGGTCTTGAGCAATAGTTCTTTGGGCTTTTTGATATCTTTCCGAGTTTTTCTTCAAGAAGCTTGAACTATTCTTGAACAATACTTAAAGAAGTTACAAGAAAGCTTGTCTAAGAGCCTAATTTTTTTCTTGATGAATATAGGTGGTTTTCCACATATGTTTGCACATTTCAATGAATTATAAATTGCTGCATCCATTTCCCATTTTCCTGGCAGTATAAAAAGAATAGAGGAATGGCTCAAGAGTTTTGCACAGTGCATTATACTCGGATTCTACTGAAACATCATAGTCTACATCAGTGGTGGGGAACACTGGCCCTCATCCTGCAAGTTTTTGATGTTTCCCTGTTCCAACACACTGGATTCAAATGAATGAATCACTGCGCAGAACTTGAGCAGATGGGACTGAAAAGATTCATCCATCCACCTGTTTTCTATGCCCACTTATATTCCAATGCAGGATTACAGGGGGGAGGAGGCCTGGAGCCTATCCCGGCAGCTAATAGGCAAGTGGCAGGGTACACCTTGGACAAGTCAGTCCATCCCAGCGCCAGCTGAAAAGATTCTCAACCAGAATAAGGTGGAGTTTGGAAAGAGGAAGGTTGCATGACAAATGGCCTAAAAGCCAAATGATGGGATTTCAATGAGGTTTTAAGAACATGAATAAGACAATAGCTGGACAATAGCAATAGCAAGACAGGGCAAATACTGGAACTGAGTAGTGGTGGCAAAACTGAGAATGAAGGGAGTTTGACAGTGTGGGAAAGCAGCAGTTACAGTCCATATACACATGAAAATAAATGGCTATAAGGGACTGCTTTTACAGAACTCATGCATACATACATATATTTATAGTTATATGTGCAGAGAGTTTTATATATGTATATAAAACTTCCCTCAGCTAAACATAGCCTGGTGTCCAACCAATAGTTTTCTTCTAAAGGTTTTCAAGCTTTGGAAAGCATTAGGACTTTAATGTGACCACAGGCACATTTGGCACTGAAGTATTCTTGTGATATCTAAAGACTGTAACCCCAAGACATGGAGGCCTGCCTTTTAACCTACAGTAACAAATGACTTTGTTGTTAGGTAAATGATCCATGTGTTTAGGCTTTAAAAGTAGATTCAAAGGACTGATACATAAGGGAGTAGAAAACTCAACTGCTCAAAGACTGTTTAATCAAACCTTACTGGTTTTGAGGTTCACCTCTTAAATATAAATGAATCTTCTAGTGATGTTACAAGATCCTCCTAATTGATAAAACACACATTTTCCATAACACAAGAGCAATGCAGCATACCCACAGAGAAAAGCTGTGTTTTCAGTTACACGTGTTAAACCACAGGCATGTTAGCCTTAGGATGGCATGATGTCACCAGCTTTGTGCCAGGAAACTATGCTCATCAGACGTCATTCTGAATCAGGAATAGTTTATCTGCCAAACAAAAGCAGTTCTAATGATTGTCTCACAGGGGGCTCCAGCAGTTAGAACAGTCATTTACTTTGGTTTCACTGCAGAGATTTTGATCTGTCTGTGTGTAAAGAAAACACAAATATTTCAGCAAAATGTGGATTTCAGTTTAACTTTTAACACTGTGCTCGAATCAATGAGCTAATGTATGTTTTGTGAAAGATTCCTTTAACTGGAAAGCAAAACACAACTCCATGATATGACATTTTGATGGTGTTTGCTGCAAATAGGGTATAATACCAGCATGTACTACTCCCCAAAGGTATGGCTTGGCATATAATGGTACATTTTAAAATATGTAACGTTTGCATTAACAAGCGACAATGTTAATACATAGAAACCAAAATTGAAAACTTTAAAAGAACATGTATATTTACCATTTTTACTGTAATTGCTCTGCAATTTTGCTACTTTACTCCTAGTTGTACCGGTTAATGTCTTGAAATAAATTTTTAAAAAAAATTCTCTCAGGCTAATGTATGATAGTTTGGTACATTATTTCCTTTTTCTCCTGCTATTCCTCTGCTTTGCCTTTGCTTTGCTGTTACAGTAAACATTCTTGTTTCACTCTATAAATCAACTAATAATAACATCTAAAATATCAAGCAAAAATCTTGATATTTGATCAGCATCCAGCGGTTTTAGCAGAGCATGTTCAGCTGTATTAGTACAAAATCGAGCCAGCAAAAAACTTGCCAAAGTAGAACAGCTGTGCAATTCCCAGCTTCAGACATGGACTTGCTTAGTACGGTGGGATACTTATACTTAAAAGGTAGCCCTAACAGAATTACAGAGAAGTTCATTTGTTTCAGCACTGCCTAAGGGAAACCCTTTGCATCACAGGTGCTCGATTCTTCCACTACTTAGTTATCTAATACAGTTGGTAGAAAATGCCACAGGAAAAAGCTAAGTAGAAAAACAGAACAACACGTGTTTGGCTGAAAAAGAGCCACAGAACCAACCTTGTGGTGATATAGTGACAATGTCCTAAGGCATGATTACAGCTTTGACCTGCCAAAAGGGGTTTGTTAGTTTGTTAGACTGGTATTACAGGCAATAGAGAACGTCATTATATGGTGGATATATATAAGGCATGGACAGCCTTAGGTGGAGTTTCCTTCACTTCACTATAAAGTGCTCCCTGCTGACATGTCAGGGATGTCTGGAAAGATCAAATCTAAACATGTATTGTCTGTGGGATGGTGGAACAGTCCACCAGATCATGAGTGATGGAGTTATCCAAGCCTTGATTAAACATTCATAAAGAAATGTGTCAGAGTAACTGTTTGCTATCCAAGTTAATAAAGTCATCTAACATTTCTCTGTTGATATAGAACAGTGGTGAACCAGTCACTTCTTCATGTTTAAAATTCCTAGCTTACAAAGCATTTGGGGAAAGGCCGCTAAGAGCTCTGGAGAATGGTTATTTTCAGTGAAACCCTAACCGAGGTTTCTAGTAGCCTGGTTCACTGTTAAGCTCACACTAAAACACAATTAGAAAACGACTATCAAATCATAGGAATCATAAATTGGCCATCAGTTCTGTCTTCACTAGGCAGTTGGATTAGTCCCGCACAGAAATATGTAGACATTTGACCTCACACCGTAAGACGTACATGTTAAATCCCGTATGCTGTCCGAAGTGCTGTTCAAACAGTCAGATATAAATGAAAGGCTCCTTTCAGGTGGCTGGACAGTGGGGGTCTACGCAGCCCAATTTTTGTAACTTTCCGAAACGGACAAACCAACAGCCACGTCCGCTGTTCACAGTGACCAGCCAGGTGCACACTGGTGAGAAATGGGCAGAGCTCTGCATTCCTACTTCTTCCACTCCCCCCTTTTCACTGCTGAATCAAACTGTTTGTGTCTGAGCTACAACCTGTAGAAGCGTGCTCTCAGAGAAGAGCTGGGGGAGAGGTATCAGAATGTGAGTTGAGTCAGAACCAAGATTTGTGCCTAATTAACCCTCTTTGTCTTGTCGAGTATTCTAAACAATACTTAGGCCTTTACCCAGCCGGCCAAACACTAGCTTCAGTTTTCACTGAAATACTTTAGATCGGTCTGATTTTATCTGGGAACAAAACAAAAAATGTTTGGCTGAGATCTTAAGGGCGGAGCAGAAGACCAACTGTGTTGATATTCAAAACTGTTAATGTGTTATAATACGTAATGTGCATAGGTGTTTCATTAGGAGTTTCAATATAATCCGTGTGATCAGCCACTAGCTGGAAACAGGCTGACCCCTGGGTTTTATCACTATATCAGGCTCAAACACAAATGGTGAGTACATCAAGATTTTAAAAAAAAGAAAGAAAGAAAGAGACAAGAGAATGTCTGAATCTGATGCAATGAGAGCTACATTTGGTGTTTCTCTAGTTGTTGTGTGCTACATATGTGCTGTATATACTGCATACTCCTTGTAGAATTACATTGCACAACCTATGATTGTGTATGAACATATGGCTATAAATATCTTTAGTAATTTAGTAGAAAGGATTATTATGCATCTCAAAAGCTAAAAATGTCCGCTTTTTCAACCTTGAGTATTTTCATTAGTCTTAAAAAACATATGACTTTGGATTCAACTGCACGGAGGCCAGCTTACCACAGTAAGCGCCATGTTTTGCACCGTCCAGATAGTTTTGTTGCTTGAACTTCAAAAAACTGCCAGAAGAACAGTGTGACTTGAACTTTGGCATACTGGATACAAGTCCAGCATGAGATTTTGACTTCCACCATCCTCTCCAGTCTTTGAATGCAGATTTGATTGCTATTTCACAAAACAATCATGAATCATAACTTCAGCTTTTAGGCACATTGACTCATTTTCATATATAGTGGACATATGGGTGTGTTACATTGTTTGCCTTTTGTCATGAAAATCCGATTTTTTTTTTCTGCCGATATGATCCTTACAAGGTGTCAAACACTTTCACAGGCAAACATTAGAACTCCTAAATTTGTGGCTACGTTAAATACCGCTTGACAATAGCACCAGACAGCTGCTGAGTGAACTTCCTCAGCAAATGCTTTAACAGAAAAGTATCAGCCTTTAATTAAAACATAACCTCCCAGTTATTGTGATAACATTCTTACAGGATTGCCTACAGGAATTTCAAGAAGACTGGGACTGTGTATATTTAAGGGTAATTTAGAGCAATTTAGCTGCAGCAAAATGTCAATGGGAAATTATTTTATTTTAAACAAGTCAATAAAACCTAACGGTTGCTATCTGAAGTGTAAACTCCTGTATGTTCATTATGGGTGGAAACTTCAAATAATAGGTTTACAAGCACCCGACTGTGTCTCAATCACAAGCTTACTTGCTATTTAATCAAAACAAGCTATTAATAACCTAGTTTATCTCAACCTACAAGCCATTGTTAACTGTGTTTGTTCATGGTTTTCACTTAAACCATCAAAGACTCAAATTGGTTATTTTGTCACAGCTGAAACTTTACAGCCAGTCTTCTGTATATAAAAGCCCGTAGTGCGCGCAAATAACATGGAATAAAAAACACGACTGTGAGAAACCGCAGACGGTTCTTTTGTGTCGAGCAGCATCATGTAATTTCACGCTCCAACATATGACGCGCCAGACATGTTCAGATTCCCACACAGGGAGCCGCAGGCATCTAAACTGCACCTCACACACACTGACATCACGCAGCCGGTAAATTACATCTCCAAAATACATAAGTCCTTATTTTCACAAATCGGCTTGACAGCTCTGAAGCGCAGCCAGAACATATGCAATTTAATATATATCACCATTGGAAACGCTGTAAAGATGCTGTTATGGAGCTTCAGGCTGCATGTGAGCACAGCCTGGATCTGAGTTGGGAAGACCTGCACAAAG
This sequence comes from Atherinosoma microstoma, assembly GCA_037177055.1. Classification (NCBI taxonomy): domain Eukaryota; kingdom Metazoa; phylum Chordata; class Actinopteri; order Atheriniformes; family Atherinidae; genus Atherinosoma; species Atherinosoma microstoma. Next base: position 11,242,253 of record JBBBVU010000019.1, read on the forward strand.
CAAAAAAAAAAAAGAGAGAAAGTTTGTTGTTGCTTACCTTTGAGAAGGGGCGCAGGAGCTTGATCGCTATCAGTAGAAAATACAGAGTCTGCTAACTTGATCCAGCATGAAAACACCAAAAAAAACTTAAGGCACTCCATAGTTACTGTGACAGAGTGACCGGTGGGGCTTTCAATTCCCAGCAGTGGTCAAGATCAGCCCCGGAGGGTCCTATAGTACGCTCTCGCGATAATAGAATAATTAAAATGGAAAAAAAGAAAGAAGTCCACAAATATTGCGTTTTCTGAACGAGAAGGTCTCGAAGCTCTTGTCACAACTCCTTTAACTCCAGGGAATGGTTGAATAAAGTACTGCAATTCAGGGAAATTAAAGCGCAACAGGCGTGGTTCCTTAATTGCAGCAGCAGCCACTCGGTTTCCTAGTGAAGCCTGTGATGAGAGGAGGTGGAGGAGGGAACGGTTCTCACCCCTGACACAGGGACGTCCTGCGTGAAAGTGCGACTAAACACAGCTGTATTTGTACCCCCCATCTCCTCTACCCACCCACTGCTTGTTAAATATCCTTCCTCTGGTCCCCTCCCCTCGAGAGGCTGACCAACACTGCTCCACTTCAGCAGCACACCCAAAACCATGGAAACACTACAAACAAGTTACAAAGAAATAACACTTTTCAGCTTTATTTCATTGATTTTATTTTTTGTTAATTTTGAGGTTATGTTATGTAAAGGGATTTTCTTACCAGACCTCCAATCGTATGTTTGTGATTTAATGTGCCAGAATTGGATCTTTGCATGATACACTCTGAGCCCATTTAAAAATGATAATTGGAGAACTATTGGAATCAAATGCATAATTATTTCTGTGACACTGCCCCATTTCATTTTTTATTTTTATTTTATTGTACATTCATTTTATATCTGTTTCGTATTTGTCTCTGAGATTTGATAGTTTGATGTCCAGGCGTTTTAA
>JBBBVU010000019.1:11267572-11305268 GCA_037177055.1 Atherinosoma microstoma
ATATATATATATATATATATATATGTGTGTGTGTGTGTGTGTAACATTCCTTATTGTTTGCATATATTTTTGGTTTGTTTTAATATAAGTATTTATATTTATTTCAAATAAGTAAACATGTTAATTATATTATTAAATATTATTTAGGTATGTGAGTTTTTTAATTATTAGTCAAATATCAGTTTCAGCAATTTACTGTGACATATACAATATGATATCTCATTTACTGTTACAGTACTCTCAGTTTGATTTCTGGTTTCGACCCAGCCTTGTTGTTGGGGGAGCAAAATCTGTGAAACACAGTGTTCAGAGAGCGCCTTTATGCTGGAGAATTGATTTTCTATTCTGCTGTTTTTTGGAACATTAAAAACTTCATGAACCTAACTGTAGCCCACCTTAATCTACAGCCATAGAGACTGGGGTTAACTTTACTCAAGAAATCAGGGTTACATTTGAATAGGTTTGGAGCAACTTTTTTTTTTAAGCAAGACAAGCCAAAAACATTCTGCACAACAGCTTGCCTCCTGTATAACTGAAAAAACTGTATTTAAAATGCTATACTGAATACCAGATGTGTCCATTGTTTCTTTGGAGGTTTATTCTGTAAGGTCAAACTCAAACATTGAAGAGATGTAGCAATGCCCAAAACATTATCTCTCCACCTTATAGCTGCAGAATATTTAACGATACTATTGTTGCAGTTCTTCAGACAGCTACATAATTGCAGCTTTAACAAACATCCACTGGAGAGCAGTGTTGAGTCAATGATGGTCGGCCCCAATTCCATTACTAAGACTAATGCAGAAATTGCCTGTTCATTGAAAAAGGAAATATCGAAGCAAACTCGGTACACACATGCACACAAAAGCCCTCGCTGCTGTGTTACAAATGACATGACGTTGTTGGGTCGAGCCTCCTTATTTGCGAATACAAATTACCTGATTTCCTCAAGCGCTTCTGATTTCTCCAAGCAACACTAATGAGAACAAATGATGACTCCCACAAAGATCTGCTGACACTTCAGGCGCAAATACCTAAAAACATGTTTTAATTGATTCATGTTACAGCAATTGTTTGTAGTGACCCTGTGTAAGCCTAAAAAACCAGAAGTGTGTTTTCTACAGCACAATAAAATGTTTGAATCAAACATAAGTAACTGTTTTAACATTTTAACAGTTTATTTCTATAAGATGTTAATATAAAAAAATAATTATGTTATAAAAGATAACTATTGGCAGCATCAAGGGTTTTTTATGTCCTCTTAGCTGCCTGAACGGAGCAACAAAATGTGTGTTCTTCATCACTGTGATCAAAACAAAGTAATGCATTGACTCTGAAATGGTTGCATCCTAAACTCTCATCTGAATAAACAGACTTGATGGTCAGGGGTCTTTGAAAACCAGTCAAATTGTCTTTCTAACTCCCTGAACCTAGTTATTCCCACTGGGAGATACTATTTGTGTGTGTGTGAGTGCGCGTGTCCATGTGTGTAAATACTAACGGTAAAATCTCTGTTCTTGGCATTCCTACCGGTTCTGCAATTCTTCTGTGTGTTTATGTTTTTTGCATGTAGGTAGTGCTCTTTATTCGCATGGGTAATCTTTCGTGCACTCCTAATGAGGTTGTCAGATTCACTGCATAATGAGGAGCCTAAAGATGAATGTAAAAATGCCTCCATTACACCGCTTTCATTCTCTTGTTCATTAGGTTAGCATAAGGTTACAATACATTACTCCAGTTCCTATATTGCACACATAAAATTGCATGTGTCTGTGAAGGGGCTGTGCTTTAGTTTGCAATGGTAATGTTTATTCAGACAAACACAAAACACGTGTATTGTTACCTGCCTAAGCTCATCCTCAACACAGCTGAGAGCCTCACTCTCTAAATCAGCTTATTTCCAGTGATGGGAGAATTAGTCTTAGAAATGTCCACAATAAAAAGGTTTTCTAGTAAAATGTGTGTGTAATTCCCCCCTCTTATGCCCCCCCCCCCCCCAAAAAAACGGCAGATTAGTTGTGTATATTTTCATCTCCAAGAAAACTGCTTTTGTTATTCCATCTCTGTCTCTCCACCTCTGCCCATCACTCACCTCCCTCCCTCTCTTCATTTCTCTCATTTCTGCACCCCTGTCAAGTGCTTTGTTTGCTGTGACTTTCCATGTGGTTATCTGAGCAGAGACAGTATGCCTCACCCTGGCACAGGACCTCAGTTTCCACGGCAACTTTATAATTGTTTTGGATGTGTTCCAAAAGCCACTGGATACCGAGGCATTATTGATGTCAAAAGAAACATGTATGAAATGAGGAGATGTGGAGGCGTCCATATGGTTCTGTACACAGCCTCACGCAAAGCCATTTAACCGTTTTTCAATGGGAGTTTTGTGATACAGCTGAATAGATCCCACATGTGTCGCATGATATTTCATAATTTTGATCTTTCTGTATCACAAAGGGATAATAGCATGCAATACAAGCCACTGAACTGTGCAATATTTCTCCCTATTCATACCATTAGGTCATTGTCACAGTATGTACTGATGGTTGAGTATGGCAACCTTTCTGAATACAATGTGTCCATTATGATACTTTGCAAAAAACTGAGTAGTGAGAATGAGAATTAGTTCCATCTGAAGTCATGAAGGAAAAACAAAAAATGTGTGACAACAAAAGCTTGTAAATATGTTTCTGCTGGCCTCATTCACTTCAAGCAGTCTTTGTTTTGGAAGGAGAGGCGGTTTGAGTGATCCCAGTGCTTGTCACCATAACCATATTGCAACCTCCTCCCTATCCCCCAACAGCTCTGTTTCTCTCTCTCAACCACACACATAGATGCACCTCTGAGCAACGAGTTGTGGGCATATCAACTGGAACTCTCATCGAAATAACATATAGTGTCAACAGCAGTGTAGCCCCGAGTGAATAAACCCAAATGCTCTGACTTAACTCACAAATCCGCAGACGTGTGTTGGAGGATTCTCCACTGAGCAGCGTGCTTGCTTCTCACAGTTGCTCAGGAAACTTTGAGCTGTTCTATCTCAGAATAATGCGTTAAAATTGAACTGAAATAAGGCCCTGACTGATCTTTTTTTGCTTCTCTGATCTCAAGCCTCCCCTCCCTCTGCTTAATTTATGACCTGTGAGGAGGAACCCAGGGAGTGAGAAGTGAGTGAGACTGGTGTGAAAGCCTTGAATAGAGCAGGGGCAACAGGCCCTCCAAATAACACAAAGGAGGCACCACAGCTGTTTGGAGGCAACACAAGCCTTCACGAGGCACTGTCTTCTCCCAGACTGGCCCTCATGCTGACTTCGTAAGCAGAATACTGTAACACAGCCTTAGTGTTAAATTTGTGAATAACAACCTGTGAGATGAAATCAACATGCAATTGAAAATTTCTTAGGCTCATTTGCTGTCATAGAAATCTTTTTCACTCATACTATGATGTTTTCATCCATTATCGGCACAGAAACAACAAAAGAGGGAAAGACGTGAATGGCAATTCTCTCTTAAAGTAGGATCGACCAGTCGAAGGCCCTGCCGGGTTGTCGGACAGTGTCACCAGCTATCATGGCGCATACAGTTAAGAACAGCTCATACCGACTGACAACTGCAGCTAAAAATGATTTCAGGATCAGGGGTTACAAGTTCAACTCAGTGTTTTCTCCTCACAGATTGTCAGCATGACTTGGCCTATAATAATTTATTACCTGCTGTACAAAACTCTGTTTGCTCCCTTTTTCTGTGTCTGCCTCTCAGTTTTCCACTCATGACCATTAGTTGACCACATGCAGGACATGTGTGGACTTTCAAGACGATGGCAGGTTTTTGTATAACTTAATTGAAGACCATGTTTATTGACATGGCTGTAATAGGGGAGGTCTTCCTAAAAACTGCATTTAGTGATATGTCTGTGTTATCAGTGTTGAGACAGGTAAATATAGATAAATATAGGTATAGATGGAAAGAACTGAGATTTTAAGAGCATAAACAAGATTTTCATTACACATCAAGGTAATATTTGGGTTTCTTATTTGAACAATCCTCAAACATAAACAATCCCAATGCTAAAGATTTCAGTTTGGTTTCCTCCTCTATTCTGTCTTTTGCTCTCTTTCCCAAACATCCATACAGAGAGCATCCAGAGCCATCTGCAGACCACAATCCATCCCCAAACACGGGGGATCACAAAGGTGTTATTTTTCAAAGCTGGCCCTGTCCACCTCCTGCCGAGGGTGTGTGGCTGTGGTTCAAGGGAAGGTGGGAAACTTCTGAGGCTCTGTTCCCCTTGTACACCCCTCTCTGTCGCCTGGCTCCTCAGGGGCAGCCCTTTGAGGGTGTCATAACCGCGGCCTGTATAACATGGGTTACTGCTGACGGCGGTTGGTCACAGTTGATGAAGCCTTTAAAGCAGCTTCCCTTCTCATGGTTTCTGTTAAAATTCTGGAGAGCGGGACCATGGGTTGGCTTCCAGACAATTACAGATGTAGGAATGGGAGGAGAGTCTAATCCTGCATTTTGACTTGTGATGGGTAGAGGGTGCTCCAAGTCCATGTTTGATGAGAATGTTGTTCTGCACATTACAGCCTTCCACGGCTGCTCCCTCTTCCCCCTCCAAAAAAAGAAAGCTCCTTCTCCATTTTAGTTTTGTGTCTTAATGCTCACAAGTTTCCGCACACAAAATGAGTCCTCTGTGTTATGTGCAATGCAGCGATCTCCATTTCATAAAACTGAAGGAGGAAAAGCGTCCACGAAGACTATGAAATAAGCTGTAAATGGACAAAGCTGCAGAACTTGCAGCTGTCGTGGTGCCATCCTGTTGTCTTGCTAGTTGCGGCGTGGGGGTTGGGGGGTACGCAAGGTAAAATGGGCCAGAAAGTAAGTCATGATTGTGTGGTGGTGGTAATATAGTATGAGAGGTTGCACAACACCTGGTACTCACCTCTTTCTCCGGAGAGTCCCTGTGGACACGGTGTCCTGTTGGCACACCGTAAAACTTGATTGTGGAAAACATCATCACGCTGAGACTGATAAAAGGGAAAATGAGGAGATGCTTTTGGTTTTAAATTTAGTTGCAGCAGCAAAGGAGGAAAGAAATTGTTTTGCAACTTTTGTTGTATTTTTTTTTAAATTGTCCTCAATTAATGACAATAAGTGAGGCTTTTTAAAACTTTTATTCAAAATTCAATATTCTGTACACTGTGGTCTTGTTTCCAATTCTCAGTCAGGGTCTAAATTGTCCAAATTGCTGCCAAAAAAAAAATAAAAACTATAGTAGTTTGGTTTTAAAAGGGGGAAAAAAAATCAAAATGCATTGAATTGTTGTGTTTAATAATAATTTCCATTTGTTTGCAGCTTGCAATAATAAATGCAATATGAATGCAAATGTTTTAACAGTAGAAATTTACTTTTAATTTATTGAATAGTAAGAATTAACATTTGATATTTTAGAACTTCTAAAGTGATACACATTTTATAACAATACATTTTAAAGTAATTTAAATGTACATTCTGAAGATTTTCTGCTACAGGTTCAGGTATAAAACAAATTAAATTCACAGTGTTTTTGTGGGGAACAGAAGCATAATAAATGTGCTCAAGAAAAAAAATGTTGAGTGAAAAAAAGCTCCATGCGTACAGTGAGTGCCGTTCCTTCACAGTTTAGAGAGTGTATTGAACCTGGTTAGGCCAGACAAAAACAGCGAGGCAGTCACATTGCCCTGTGTGAGTCAGTGTCAGTGCAAAGTGCAAAGGCCAGTGTGGTTCAAGACTTCTCCACAGGTTGTGCACCTCGAGCATGTGGACGAGGTGCTCAAAGAGAACCCAAGGAGACTTGACACTGCACAATGCTCTTCTGTTCCTTGTGCTGTACTTCTGTCTCACTGCCTTTCTGTCCTGCAAACCCTTACACACACGTGCATGCACACTGAAGAGTTTTCTCCACACAGTTGGAAAGACAAGGGTCACTGACTGGATGCTCCCAACTGAGTACTTCAGTGCAGCTCTTCTCTGAAACATACACACACATTCAGCCACACATGTACTGTGTTAATGTCTTTTTCCATGTCGGTTCCCTGTCCGGTTCTTTAGCTGCAATAGCCAACACTTCTCTCCGTAACTTCAGCATCAGCTGAATATTTTAAATTCTTATTCATTAGATGGTAAAAGTGAATTATTCTACATTATTCTAACAGCAGAGGAAGAATCTTGATAGTAAAATGTTAAAATATCTAAAATGTTAAAGTATGTTTGAGAATTTCTTTGCTAAAATTTAACAAATGTAAACTTAAGATTCTTCTAAACTCTAACTTTTTGGAGTTTATTTTCTTGATTTGATTTGGAAAAATATTATATTGAGTCATTTCCCCAGATGTTGTTAGATGTTGTTACTGTTGTTGTTATCATCATACAGCCGTGTCTTCAATGCAATCTGTAACTGCTTTCAAGCCTGAAGTAAAGCAGCCTTCAGCTTGGAATCCTGCTTTAGGATCACTGTAAAATTAGTGGTTCCTTTGTGAGATCCTTTTTTTTTAATTTCCCAACAATGAAGCCATTAAGCTTTAAGGAATTGAAACCAGACATTCCACATATTTAAAAACAAGGTTTCTGCAATTAATGGGTATTTCATTAGTCCTATACAAGATATTGTGCAGTGATAAGTTGGAAAGCCAATAAAGGTAGTCAAGTTCACTTAGTTACAAGGCAAGATAGTAAATTGCATTAGTAAATTGTGATTGAAAAAATAGCCAAAATAAACCTCCCAGTTTTTCCAAACTGATCGACCGTGTGGTAGGCATATAATTTAGTCGACAACCTCTTAATACCTCTCTAAATTGATTACCGCAACAATGCTGAAGTATCGATCAAAAGCACAGTAATCCTGCTGCCGTTAATCATTACTGTCAAAATTAGAGAAACATAACCCAGCCAGGCTGTGTGTATGTGGGGGGTTGCAGTGGAAGTGCAATGCATGAGGAACGGGAACGTTGATCCCTCTGCTGCTTTGACGTCAGGCATCCATCTACTGGTGTTATTCCTTAATCTGATTCACTTGGCTGCTCAGCAGACCAGTGTTGCCTGTTGGAAAGGTTTCATGTGTGTGATGGATGCTATTGTCAGAAATGCCAAGGTCAATATGCGACACAGCAGCAAAAAAAGAAAAGACTTTCTTATTTCAAAAGTGCTTCCCATGTATCATCAAGTCTGCAATCTGACCTTGCTTCCCTCTGTAATAACATTCAGTGGGAGGACAACTGCTGGGTACGTGCTCATGGGTTGGCGTTGATCTTTAAAACGGGTCATGGCGCTGCAGCGAGGAGGCCCGTGTCACTCATGTCAGTGTGCAGGCATATTACTTACAGCAAGACAGATTTGGAAATGGAGTTGTACTGTCTGGCATCCATGTTGGGTGACAATTATGTCTTGATTTGAACAACTTAACAGAGGGGCCACACTGTCTGATGACTGCACAAGAGCAATTAACTGATATGGCGACACATCAGCAAATCATCATGTAAACGGATTTGGAGTAATGTAATGACATTTTTGGCAAATGACAAATAGCAGTGGTGAACTTGTTGCTCAAAGAGAAATTTAATATAACAATTTATCAGTTTGACTGACAGTGTCAGCTTTAGTTACTCTTGCTTCGTGTTCTACATTTAACACAACTTGGCATCACCTCTAAACATGAATCTAACTACCGTAGACACTGCAACGTATATATTTAGGCATTCATAACAACTTCAAGCTCCTAGATTTTAAAACCAAAAGCTACAAGGATTTAATTAATTAATGAAATATCAAGATAATAATATCAAGCAGGTTTTACACACTTTATTTCTGTAAAACATAATACAGCCTCTAGCAATCATGTGAACAAGTGCATGTGAAAGCCTACACACAAAACCCAGGTGATACAGGAATATAAATATAAAGCATCTGGTAACGTGCCATGAATGTGATTAAAGTGTTTGACCCCAAACACTTCTTCTTTCTTTCTTTTTTCGAAACCCTAATCAGCACTTATTTTCCAAAAAGTTAAAGTGCCTAAACACCAAATAGTGAGTTGTAAAACAACACATACAAGGTCACCATGAGACAGTAACAAGCTTATAGCTTTTTAATTTATTTATTTATCTATATAAATGGTAATCTCATGTTTGCCCTGTGACTGACCAACCTATCACGGGAGTTCCCTGCTCCTCACCTATAAGCCGCTGGGAAAGGTTCCAGCCCCAAGACCCTGCATTAGAATAAGTGGGTGTAGACAATGGATGGATTTACTGTTGTTTCAGAAAAACTCCTGTTAGTTTAAGTGTAAAATATTTGTTTTTACCACGATAAAGTATTGACAGAAACATTTTACCTTATTTGCTTTACATTCTCTCTTCACCCTTCCCCCCCTTTAGATTTCATTCTTGTTTCTAAGTAAACCAAAGGTGAAAGTAGAGTTACTTTGGCAACACAGAGAATACAGACTTACTTTATAATTGGCTCTGTACTCTCTTAAAAGTTTAATACACTTATTTTTAATGAAATAAAGCAGCTAACAACTGTTTAGATGTGTAAAGATATAATCTTGTAACAATTTCATAACCAGAGAGAGAAGCCTCCCTGCCTCTGTGTAACGCCATAATCTGAGCTCCTGTGATCAATAGTGTGGCAGCTGGTTCGGTCAGGTGTGCATGTTGGTAAAAGTAGGTCCCTGCAGTGAAAATGGAAGCAAGTGAATTTCAGGTTTTCTTTCTATGGATAAATCCTATTCTTCTGACAATCACTAACCTACAAAATTAAGGATAGCACAAATATCTAATCTGTAACTGGTTTTGACATAGTGGGATTTGCAAGGGAATGACCTTCTGCTTCTTTAGTGTTACATTCAGGAGTTTTCTTTGCCTGTATAAACTGACAAAATAAAATTAATCTGTCAAAATGAAAGATTTTAAGGAACTTTGGTTCTTTCATTTGTGCTTTTCACACCAAACCTGTGTAAGAAATTTGCTTTCAAACTGGTGAATTCACAAAATTATGGTCTTACAGGAACTTCAAGACAGACTCAAGGTTAGACATTTCTGTTTTGATTACTGATATAGTTTAAATGGGATGGCCTGATGAGAAGAAAACCATTACATGTTGAGATTTAATGAACTGCTGCCCTCCAACAAGGTGGACATCACACCACCAAATCCTTTTTTTTTCCCCCAGTGATGTAAGGAAATGGCTGCTAACCCAAGTGTTGTTTCCCCACTGAGTCCTCATCTCCAACTGTCCACTGATTCGCCGCTTCCTCAGGGGAGACTGACCTCCACAGACACCTGTGGAAGACCCCCCTATGCACAGTTAAATATGTTCACAGGAAGGAAATCATGTTGTTAAGACTTTGCACCATGGCCTGCTGTCTTCGCTCTGACCAGCTTCCTCTTCATCTAAGACCAGGGATGAGAAATACCCCAAGTCTTGGAAAATGACTTCAATTAACCATAATGTTAATCACTATTGCTCAGAACAAAAGTCAAGCTGAGAAATCCCTTGATGGAAATTGTTATAATTGCCCTAACAACAGGGATGAATATTTCTCCCTGCTAATTACATGTGACTTAATATTTAAATATACCATTTGTGGGTTTTAAAGTATCTTAATCTCTGCCATTAATTTTAGATATCTAGCATTTGCAGCGGCAGGGGTGCAGACAAACACCTTTTACTGTGTGACTGGTTACATGTGGCAGGTAACATCGGCAGAATGTCAGGTATGCATTATGCACGAGGTGCTGCTGACAGGGCCACTATACCTCAACAAGAACAGGTAATTGTGCTTTCCTCATACAGTACGAGGGAGTGATCTGTGTAACAAATGGACTTGTAGCGCTGACATTAACAGTGGGTCCTTTCAGATAAAATGTAGACTGACTTTTCAACAACCATGATCATAAATGTCATGGATATGCAAACTTCAAAGAGTCATCCTTCTAATATACAGTATACAACTATTAATTTGACATTTTCAGTATTTAGTGCTAAAATGATTAGCTGAAGAGGCCAACAGTTATGAGCATCAGTTGTTTTTTTAGAGTAGGAAGAGGTTTGGGGTATGTGGTACTGTGGAGTAATGTGGGCAACATAATGAGTTATTTAAGCAATATGTAATCTTGGATAAAAGGGTTCAGGACTGTTATGTGCTGGAAGTGGCTTTTTTCTCCCTTTTAGGTTGGACACGACTCTGAATTGTGAAAATTAAGCCCATTTGGAACAGTTTTCTTGATATAAAACTGGATAATGAAAATAATCTGAACTTGGAGGTCCTTCAGGCTTTGCTGTGATTAAAAATCTAATATTTTTCAAGAATTATTTATGTAATCTTTGTCAAATGTTTGCTCCCTTCGCTCCTGTCCTCATGCTGTGGTTCTGTAGTAACTCATGGCATGACTTCTTGAGGATCGGAGTGGCACTCCAAGTATCCTGGCCCTCAGCCAGCAGCAACTTTCCCAATCTGGCCACCTAAATCACCACCTCACCTAATTGGCCAAATCGCCTGCTGCTTTCTAGCTTCCATTGGTGTGTGGCAAGGGCTTTCTGAGGAATCAAACGACGTTAGCAAACTATTAATGTTTTTGGTTAGTGTTCGGAGATGCTAACTAAAAATATATAGAGCTAAGGAAAAAAGTTTCCATCAATAAGGTGTAAAACCTCATTTTTACACTTTATGTTTTAACGTCAACTGTGAGAGGGAGCTTTCCCTTTCAGAGCAATTACTGCAATATACACAAATCAGCCCGACACTGGGATGCTGCACTTCCACCATGCTGTCACTTATCAGGAGTTGACACTAGGCTGAAATGCTGCAGGGGTAACAAACACAGAAATGCAAAGACAAGCACACACACCAACAGACAACTGCATGTACACACACGCAAGTTAAGCAGGCCTTTGGGTCACACAGTGTGTGTGAAAAACAGAGAGTGGGAGTGAGCGAGCAGCTGCAGGAGCCGTGGGGCGGGTTGGGCCTTACAGCGAGCAGCAAGGGGCTGTGGGAGGCTTAGGGGATGGAAGAGGCTGGGGAGGGCTGTGGGGAGACTCGGAGCTAAGGGCCGCCTGTTTAATTGGAGCTCATTTACACAGCAGTGAAGCAGGAGACACCTGAAGGGCCTTCCCTGCCTTATCAGCTAAATGTCTCCCGCTCCCCTATTCCTAAAATCAGTTTTGTTTATTCAAATACTTCTCTCTCAGAAAACCACCTCTACTTCTGATACGCCAGCATTCTCCCCCCTTCTGAGCCCTCGTTTATTAAATATGGCCCTGAAGGCCAAACCGCATCACTGGACAAAATCAAATACCCCAGAAATTTCAGAAAACACAACGACAACAAAAAAAGAAAACAACATTTCTTAAAAACACAGACACATTTTAGGAAACAATAACAACTTAAACAAACAAATTGATGTCAATAACCACAAAGAAAAACGAAGAAATTTTAAACATAACACAGAAACCAGGAAGATAACATTAAAACATGAAAGCACAAATTAACAGAAAACCAAATTTCTCTATACTTTTAGGGATGCAACAAACAAATTGGCAATGATTAACAATTAAACTTGACATTTAACCAACATTACAAAACACATCAAAAGAAAAAGACAATCCTTTCAGAAAACTCAGCTGTTTAGTTTTTTTATCTATATTTTTTACGCAAAAATATTTGATAAATTGTGCGTCTGTGTTTTTTTCTGTCTTTTAAAATGTTTCACTTTTCTTTGATGTTGCATTTTCACAACTGACCTGCTTTTTGTTTTCTTGCATTTCATCTATTTCTGTTGTATTCTGCACAATAATGCCACCCTACATTCCCAGACATTAGCCAAATATTAAAGTAAAGTAATATTTGCCATCAAAACCACAAAAAAAAAAGACAGCAGAAACATATGAAGTTGCTCTGAGAACAACCTTGGCCAAGTTGTTGACATTCTTCATCATCTAAATTTGAAATGATCTGTGCCTTTGAGTTATATCATGCTCCTGAAAAATAATTAAATCAGTTTGTGTTGACAGTGAGACCCGCAGTACCATGTTTGTTAAAAGAAGGTAAAGGATGGTGAGGTAGAAAACAGGAGGGAGCAGAGAGGGGGAGTATGATGAGGAGGAAGAGGAGCCAAAAGAAGGAACAACTTACTGTAATCATAGTCATGTTCAATCAGACACCTGCTATTAAGTTGATAAATACACTTTTCCCAGTGTGAGTCCGGATACACTGAGTACCCCTAAGGCACTGTTCTGCTCTTTAACTACCTACTCTGCCTGGCGTCTTCACTCAACCACCGACTCTCTTCCCATTAACTCACATTTCTCCCAGTCTTGCAAGATGTCCCGAGATCCAGTCCTTATAGGGCGCTGTATGATTGACTAAGTGTAGTCCTCAGCAGTGGGACAGAGAACAGATTTGGAGAGTGCTTTTTCAGGCTTTTAGAGTAAAAAGGTAGGGAGTTGGGCACATTTTTGGTCCATTAGTAAGTACTATGTCACCCTTTTTTTTTTCTCTTCTCCTTCATGCTTACGGTAATAAGAAAAAATGGGAGTATGATGTGTGTATGTGTGTGCTGTACATGGGTTAAAGGGTTGGGTTTGAGACAGGGAAGGTGCACAGACAAAGCTTCTTGCCTCCTTAATCTCTTGTCTCGCCTTTTCAGCTCCCGTCGGTGCCCACATGCTGGTGAAGGGGCCAAGAGGATGCCTCCTGTCGAGAATCTTACTCAGCACGATGTCATGGGCGCCACGACACCTGATAAACATTAAGTACAGGCTGCGCTACCTAAGTGTTATTGTGGTTTATTCATGTTATGTCTCATTAGTGCTACAGCCTCCTTTGCTTGTCTGCAGCTGGTGTTACCGGGCTTGCACGCTTTTAAGACGACTTTTATTTGGATCAGAGGAGAAAGAAAACAAGTAGTTTCTTGTGAAAGTGGATTCATGGAATGTGATCAGAATTTACTCTGGTTACTTTTCATATAACGTTTTTAGAGCAATGCACTTAGACGTGTAAATGTATGCTTCCAGTATCTGCCACCAAACCATGACAGACAAAATAAACATTTAGGGTATCAAACGACTTGTGTTATTATTACCTAATTAGGTCATAAATGGATAAATAAAAAAGTCCTCCTCTGTTCTTCACAAGAATCACCCTTTTTTTCTTTCCTCACCAGTAACTTCCAGCATCACTGGTCCTCCTGGAAGCTCACACAACCCTGACTCATTGCCTCTGGCAACATTTAGGGCAGGAGTGTCAAGCTCCAGCCCTCGAGGGGTGCTATCCTGCAATTTTTTTTTTTTTCCTGCTCCAAGACCCCTGATTAAAATCAAGTGGATCCAACAGCTTCTTGTCAACTTTTTCACATTGAACTATTAATTTCAGTCAGGTGTAGGAGCAGGGAAACAGCAAAAACCCACAGAATAGCGGCCCTCGAGGACTGAAGTCTAACACCTGTGAATAAGGGTAACATAAATGTGGTATTGATTTTATGCACAGGGAGTCAATATTAAGAGTGCATAAATTGTACACATTTAGTTCTACTACTTTTAAAAAAATCTGAATAATATTCCTTCTGAGTAAATAAGCTAACAACCATTCTTCAGTATGATCAGCAGCAGAACAATATTGTATTTGGGTTGTGTGAACTCCTTGCAACAATATTATGAATGTTCTAAAGTATGAACAAAACCAACTTGTGGAAACAGCATGGTTAAAAGCAAGAGAGCCCAGTGAAATCCAAACTTGCTTTGAAACCTGAATATCCTGTGTACATTGTCCTGAAAATGTTTTTCTTAAGCTCCTTTGAGCCTCAAAAGAAAATTCATAACTTCGTGGTCAAAGTTCAAAACCATCCCCGGCTTGAACATCTGAAAACAACCAAAGCAAAAAGGGAAAAAAAAGTGCCATAACATAAAATTCCTCTCTAAACATCGCACATGTCACTGATTGAGTTGCAAACTGGCTGAGACAAGATGCGTCTGGAGGCATTGGAGGGGGGTCTCTCTCCATCTTTCTCCCCCATCCCTCTTCCCTTCCTCTATCTATCCATATCGGCTGGGTGGAATTCATCATCTGTTGTGAGGGTACAGCACATGATAAGCATACAAGCAGGCGAGTCGAGCTGCTATATCACTGAGAATGAATGGGCGACCTCACTCTGACCCGACCAGGGGAGGAAAACACATGTTCTGCTGGTCTTGGCTGGCTGGCTACCTGTGGAGAGGGTTGGGAATTCCTCCAGCAGGAGGTTTGGAGAGACATAGGGGTGGGAAAGGTGGAGGAGGAGGAGAGAAGTAGTCGGTCTCCATGTGTCTACTCTGCCCTGACATTAACTTGGAGAGGATGTTAGCATATTGTCATTTTCTGGCTGGTGTCTTGTTGAAAATCATCTCAGATGTGAGACAGTTCAGAGGAGTTGTAGTCTGTTTTGGGGAGGGGAGGGGAGTGCTACAAAATGTGTAGCATGAATGGAAGTTTGCATTTATGTCATAGTGCATGAAACGTGTTAGTGGGAACAGTGTGTAAATGTGTTAACCTCTTAAACAACCTTAGATGAACAGATATTTAACACAAGCTTATACAACACCACAAAGCCCTTCTCACACTGCAAATCCTGTGTTCCCTGCTATGATCTCAGCAAGCTCTATGGCTACCTATTGTTTTTTATTACGTGCAAAACGTTTTTTCCACTTTCTAAATCTATTGGGGGAATGTGAACTCTTTTTCCACCAACCCCTCCTATCAGAATCACTTTCTATACTTTCTAGACCCAGCGTTCAAGTGAAACAGAGCTCTGGATTTCATTACTGGTGAAGTTGCGAGTATTTGCGTGCACATATGTTTGTGTTTATGCATGTGTGCTTGCATTTTATGTGCACAAGATGGAGTAGTCACAAAAGTAAATTTAAGGTAAGTCAGTGTGGATATGCAGGCACATGTGTGGCTTCAAAAGTGCATGCAATTTCTTACAATGCTTACTCTTGTTTACACTTGTAATGAGAGTACTTATGCAGCTGTAGGTGCAGGGTGTCCAACTTTTGACTTCAGCTTGTGTGATTTGTTCCAGAGGGGACTGAGACCAGCTCTGATAAGTTAAACATGCAGTTTTGGGACATGCAGCTTTGAGACCTCTGGATAAACATGAATAAAAACTTCTGAATAAACCACGAGTCATCTCCAGTTTTATCACTCTCCTCTTGATTGGACTGAATAAGTCTGTTGCCTCTGCTGCCCCAGCTCTATGTCATGTATCAGTTACTTATTCTTAATCAGCAACAGTATCAGGTTTGGATTTCTTTATCCACTGCATGAGAAAAAAAATGTGCAAGACAAGTGTGAATTGCGTGAGAGCTGAAGACTCTGTGTAACATTGTATCTACATGCTATGTGTTTCCATTTATGCTTATTTTATGCACATGGAAAAGCCACCACTGGAGGCTTACGTGTTTTAGCTTCTTGGCTGTGTTTCAATGCTGGACTGTTACAAACTGTTGAGAATAGGGCCCTGGCCTCATGTCTCAACATGGAGCTGTAGAGTGCAGGAAAGGAGGCATGTGGCAATAGAGGTATGGAGGGCGTGGTCACTGCATAAAGAGACAGAGTCCTGTTACTGGGACATGGGATGAAGGGTGGAGAAGGGGTTGGTAAGGGGGTTGCTGGAGGCGGTCCTCATTGCCCCTTTATTTACTTTGACCCCAGGTCTGCAGGAGGCCTGGGGAGGGCACATGCCAAACTCCCCAGGCGGGCAGAGCTGCCCTGCCCTTTTTGTCACCTCGCTGCCCGCCCCTCTGTCTCCAGTTAGATATATGTCTGTTTGAAGCCAGGTCCGGGTGAGTGGCAGCTATACCCTTCTACTGTTTTCTCACATATCTTGGTTAAGACAGGGTGTCTGCAGCTGAAAAAGGGTTCGGATATTAAAGTTGTCTTTTGAAACAGATTCTTCAGTAGGATGTTTAACATTGGTATAATTTAAAGCACAAATCAGTTATGACTTTTGGGTGACTCTGCACAATATTTTACTATTTTGCACTTCTCAGTTATTCTCAGTTAAATTAATTTCTCTGTCATCACCAGCAAGACACATTAAACTTTAATCTTAGATAAACAAGACATTGCTATTGTAAGCTATAATTCTATAAATATGGAGAACTAATTGGTAAATTATGCACAGGCATCATCTATCCAGTCCCTAATAAACACAATTAGAAACAGAAATAGAGGATGATTGGAAAAAGGGGGAAAAAGTAGAAAGAGCAGCATGTCTTAAGATGTTAATTATTCAAATGAGGCCAAATGTACCTGCCTGATGTCAGTGTCATCACAGTAGTAATTATTACTGTGGAAATGCTATTGCGATGGTGAATCAGAGTATGGTTTATTTCGTTAAAGCAATTAGGCAATGTGATTAGAAAATGAAAACCTAATTGTATGTTTAAGCAGATTTTTTAGGCTTATTTTTGTTTTTGTTGTTTTTGTCTTAAGAAATATTCTATTCAACAGACATGCTGGAAACTATGGCCGGTTGAGTAAATGTTAGGCATTTAATCTTCCAATAAAAATGACTGTATTGCTGTTGGATCTGTTACATATCTTAATATTATAAAAGAAGAATTTAAAGCTTTTAATAAAAAGGAAGATAATCAATGTGCAATTTTTGCTGCCATTCAACAGCTTATGTATGCAAACCCAACACAAGCTATTTATTTTATTTTTTTATTTCCAAGTCAAAACTTCCCTTTTCACCCTGACATGTCTGCCAACAGAGAAAAAACCCTTCCTGACGTCATGGACCAGCTGTAATCGAGGGGTCTTGCTTAGCAAGGGGACGGTTAATTGATTGTCAAATCATGTCATACTGTAGCGGGTAACTGAGATGACTCCGGGGCAAATATGTTCCTCGTGAACACAGTGCCCTCCTGCCCAGTGAGCTCAGCGGAGTCGGTCGCAGCACAGTGGCAGTGCTGAAAATGTCACCCCAAGATGACAGTCATATTCCATTACAGCTATCGCTCAATATCTTCATGCAGGGCAAATTACAGCATCTCAACAGAGCATAAAGTAACAAAGGAAAAGCCATATGGATACAAAACTAGAATTATTTTTGTGAAGACCCTGTATCGCACAAATTGTGCTTTATCTCTGGATTTGATGGTTAATCACGGCTTCACAGTTGTACTATCACTTTCTGGAGAAGAAGGGGAAAAAGAATTCTAAAAAATGAAGACGAAAGACTTGAAAATAGACATGTTTTGTGTTGAGGACAACATGCTGGGACATATTGAATGACCAATTACGCCACTGTAAACTGCTTTGCCATTGAAAGCTGAAGCTAGTAACAAAATCTATCCAATTCCAGTGGTTGTAAGTACCCAGAATGTATTGGACTTCTATGGGGACGGGAATGAAGCTGCTGGGCATCCAGCAAATTTCAGCTCCATCTTGTTTCTTGCAGAAAGGCTCTGGCGTGGGCCTGTGGTTGCCAGGCACCTCCTGAGGTGACTCTATCAGAGCCAGTCAAGCCTGAAATCAATCACTCACACCCATCAAAGGCTGCCCTGCACAGCCATTGTGACTAAGCCATCTGGGCCTCAGCACACTGTCTACATTTATCTTTATGAACTATATGCAGCTCTGTGTGCATGTTTATTTGTGCATCCGAGTGTCTATTTTGCATGGGTATGTACAGTATTTTGGCATTTTCTCTTGCTTGCATAAAAAGAGTGTAATTATGGCATAACAGCAGGAAATAAATAAGGCATGCTGTATTGCTTTGTAGACCATAATCATGCCCAGTAGTGGATGCATCAGGAAGCAGTGGAAGGTCTAAGCATCCATCATGGAAGCATCTTTACACCTGTTCATAGCTGACTACTACATGCCTCTCCTGCATGGCATCATCTGCTTGAACTATTTTCCTGTGTGGAGGCCTGTCTCCTTTGGCCTCGCTGTGGTCAGCCTCCTGCTCTCCAGTCCACCCTCTCAGTGCTGAGCGCTAACTGCCCAGCACTGGCAGGCAAAGTGGAGCGAACTGCCGCTGAATGCGAGTGTGGAAACTACCATTGGAGGGCAGTAGAGCACTAATGCATCCATCTCTATCAAAGTGGCCCCCGTCTCAGAGGGTGCCCGAGTGTAAAGCACTACTTAGAGGGATGTTGGGAGCACAGAGACAGGCTGGGGAAAATGTGGACAGGTCAGACCAACATTGGACTCAAGTGGCTCTATGGACTCTGAGCAGTGTGTGTGCTCGTTTCACGTGAAGAGACCGGATGAAACAAGCGGAGGGAGTCTGGAAAATAATTGCTGCAAGGAAAATGAAACTGTTACAATCAATTCTCCAAATATGTGTAAAAAGTTTATTATTCAAATCTAACATTTAGTAAACATGGATTATGGTTAATGTTAAATTTAATTTAGTTGTCATTCTCAGAGCCATGAAACTTTAGAATAATTTTTACAACTCAGTGTCAAATTTA
This sequence comes from Atherinosoma microstoma, assembly GCA_037177055.1. Taxonomy (NCBI): domain Eukaryota; kingdom Metazoa; phylum Chordata; class Actinopteri; order Atheriniformes; family Atherinidae; genus Atherinosoma; species Atherinosoma microstoma. The sequence continues at coordinate 11,286,071 of JBBBVU010000019.1, forward strand.
AAACAGAACTGTGGCAAAATAAAATTTCGGCATTTGAAAAAAAGGTCTGTGTTGACATTACAATAGTACAACATATACTTCCTGATAATGCAGTTACTTGAAATGCCCTTTATACAAATAAACCCTTGTCATTCCTGCTGAACGACAAAAAAATCCCACTAAAATTCGTTCAGATCTTGTCAATTCACTTCCCTTTCTCCTCTAAGAAAAGAAAAAAAGAGAAAGAATTCAGTTTCAGTTTCTCAGTTCTTGCCTGGACACACATCCTCCAATTCTTTTTTGAATAATGTTTCAATACTATAAGGATATGATGTCAGCTTCCAATAGCTTTACTAATACTTTATTATTCAAACCACGCACATGTCCTTAATCTACCTTAGTTCAAATTGCACCAATGAGTACACACATTCCCACATTTAAAATAAATTAAAGTCACATTGCTGTTACAAAGGTATAAAGATAAGATCATAAAACAATTCTTACAATTGTACATGGAGAAGGAAGTTTTGTTTGTTTCTTTGTTATACTTTTTTTTTACATCACCATCTTAAATAATGGTGGTTTCTGAATGTCTAAGATAAATAAGTTTTTCTTCAGCTCACTGAATTCAGTGGAAAAGTATATACATATTGTGTGAATGTTTTGTAGATCTACATTTAGAGCAAAAGACAATGATTTCATTAATATTAATAGTTAATTCACTAAAATAAAATTTTATGTCTTTTTTAGCATCGTTTTTATCTAAGAAATCCCAATTTCTTATGTTTTATGTTTAATATTCATCTATTTTAATAGTCATGTATGTTACACAACTCATTCATTTAATATTATTCATGAAAATCTGTTAATTTCTGTGATGCACTGGACAAATGTTTTTGTTTTTTTAAAAAGGGGACACTTAACATGATTTGAGTCTTTAATTTAATACAAATTATTGTGAAAGTCAGACATATCTCTGCAGAAACATTAGGTCCAGTCACAGCAAAGTCCTACATTTAAGTACTCTCACTTCACCTAAAACAAACCATCCTGGAAACTTTTATGTCCAGCATGAAAAAACACATGTTCCTTGTTTTCTGCTTTTACATTAACATGTTTTCTCCGTTGCACTCAGACAGAGGATTGGGATGGCCCAGTCCCGAGTGCAATATCCCAGACCTCGCTCGGCTCTTTTATGTAAACAGAAACTCCTCGCTGTGAAGGGGTCCCATAGTTAAGAATTCCACTTAGAGAGAGCGCTGAACTCTGCCATAATATGAGAAGACTCATGTTCTTTCTCTGCTCTTTTAAAGCTACTTCATGTAGCTCTAAATGTAGCTTCAATACCCAGCTGGCTGAGGAAAAGTGCAATAAACAATTAAGGTTGAGTCACGAACTTCTTGGTCTTTGTGATTATATTCATTCAGGAATTTTTCTGTTGGATCCTTAGTTGGATCCATACAAATAGCAATATGTCTGTACATAAATGTTTTCCAAAAATGCGGTCCATATACTTTTGACCTATACATTATTTTATTTGACTTCATGAAAAATTATTTTGATTTCAAACTGTGTAAAATAAATAATTAAAATGTTGAAATCAATCTAATCCTTTCATTCACAAATTGTTTCATACAGTCATTTCACATTTTCAATCAAATATGAATCTAAGAAATCCAATTATGACATTTTTTAGTCTGGAATTGTTATCATTCAAGTTAAGCCCATATCTAACCTTCAATATCTATAAAAATCTAAGTCTTATGCTTTGTTGTTTTAATTGTAAAACAGGTTTGTTATGTTTTTTTTCTTCAGGATGTGTTGTTTGACAGTGTTTTCACATTGCGGCACCGAACTTTGCATGATGACGGCAGCATTTTCCAAACACTGTTACTGTGTTTATAAGTGCCAGAGGGCAAAAAAGAACCTTTTATTTCCCTCCTGCTAATCGTTTGATTTCCTGTTGTCGCTGGAGAGCTCGGCACGCTGTAGAGGAAGAGAGAGGACCAAGTTGGCGCAGGAGCTTGCACGCTCTTACTTCATTTGTCTCAAACACTGATGGCTCCAGGCTAGCCTTTCTCTCTGGAGCTTTGTAGAAATACCAAATGGTGACATCTGACGTTGTCTGTCTAGTCCTCCCCCCATTTTTTTTATCAGCTTCTTTCTTTTCCTCCCTATGCCATCTCAAGCTGTTACTGACACCATGGCCATGCCTTTCACTCTTTCTCTCTTAGCCTTATCTGCACTGATAAGGTAAGAACATAACACTAATGTTTGCATATGTACAGTAGTGTGAAAGACCACAAGATGCTAAATAATACATTTTACATTCTTTTACACATGCATTTTAAACAGAAGGTCCCCTCTGTTTGATATTCTTATTTCAACTGTCAGCCGTTTTTGTCTATCTGGAACTTGTCATCGGTTAGTTTGCGTAGAGATACGATCCTCTCATCCCGTACTGATCCCAGCTCTTAGATCAGCAGGTGGTGGGCTTTAAAACTTCTTGTTTGTAAGCTGCTGTGGCAAAGATGACACATTTACGATGAGCAGCGCAGGCCAAACAGACTGCATACATCCAGGCGGGGAAGATTGCCTGCTCGTGGCATGGATTGTGGACTTCCTTCTTACGGGCCATAACACCACATAGGGCGCCACACTCACCTACCACTGTTTGATCACAGAGGGCTATTCTCATGGAAATGTATGTTAATCAGGACACAAAGAGATTGTTTTAATCGGATTGCTGCTTTATGCTTTGTTTTCCTCTGCCTTCATAACTCAGGAACGCATCAGAAACAAAAAGTACCGTTGTCAGGTGGCAGTAAGCCAGTAATTCCTCTTGCAGCTTTTTGACGTTAGCACAATTCCACCGACAGACAGAATCTCTGCGGGACCCTCCATGGTGACTGGACTTGTGTGCATTCTCACCCCTGAACCCAGCCGCTGTCCTTTTGAATTAACTTTAAGAGAGGCCGCCTATTGGGCTTCTTTAGTTTCCACATTTGAAACGGAGCCATGAACAGAGCAGCGAAAACCAAAATGTAAAAAGTGTTTTCAGAGCTAAAGTCAAATCACAACGGAAAGCATGGACTATTTTGAACACATGGTTACAGTATAAACAACACAAATCAAACATGACTATATTTGCTGGAATTGCTTTACACCATCATCTGCGAGTGTAATGAGGACAACAGGGGCTGTCGAGTGACTGACTTGTGCCACACCGCCTTGGGTTTTGTGTGACGGATGCCCCTGCCAGTGCCAGTGCATTTCTGCCTGCCAGCAGGCCTTTAATCCCTCCTAATGGGGGTTGTCATCTCACCGCTAATTTAAATGCTCCAACCACGAAGCTCCCCCACCTGGCTAAGCTAATCCCAGTGCGAAGGGCCCCCTTCCCCACAGCTAGCCGCCTCGTTTTGGGGCCCAGGGGCCCGGGGGCCTGACCACCCTCCTACACAACAACAGCATCTTTCAATCATCTCTCCCTGATTGTATTAATCTTATCTGCGTTTAATTACATTTTTTTAAGATTATTGCTGTATGCCATCTTTGCACACTGTGGGGGCCGCAGAGGGCTGCTCATTTCAAATGCATTTTCATTTGGGCACAAATCCCCATCAAAGACTGCCAGAAATTATAGGGGAGTCATTTTTTCATGGTTGGGGGAATTTGTAAACTTGATTGTATAGCTTGTAGTTATATTTGCTTCATTACAGTGTTATGTGTTTACACTAGATGCACTTTAAGATCCACTTTTGAACGAGAGCTATGATTTTTAAGTTAATATTGAATAACAGTATATTAAAAAACGCACTGTGCATTCATCAATATTTTGGCCTAACCATGTGGTTTTCTCCCTAACTACACTTTTATTAATTCCTAAACATAACCACATTCTTTGATCCCTAACTATAGCCAGTCACACTGATAAGTAAAACCGTGAAAAGCCTTTGGTCAATATTGGGTCAAATCAAACTTCAAGTTGGTCTCTTGTACAACACTGACTGTGGCAATACATGGCCAGTTGATTGGACCACTGTCACTGTCCCAGTATACATGCACAGAAGAGTTTTTTTAGTTATTCACTGATGTATGTCCGATGATGATGCTATGGCGTGTGTGAAAAATGTTTAAGATGTTCTGCCACTTTCTCTGTGTGAGATTATTGTACATGTAAGTGTAACTGCATTCACTGCACAGGGGATGTCTTTAAGTTACTTGAAGGGTGCTTTGAAAGTTTCTACTGTGCTTATAAAATCGTGTTTTTTTGAGAGAAAAGTGACAACTTGGAAAAGAAACAGAAAAATATGTAAATGAGAGTAATTTTATTGGACATTGTACCTGTATTAATAAACACTTTTCAAGAATGTGCAGTAATATTGAACTCTGGAGCTTGTGTTTGGCACTTCAGTCCATTTTAAACTAGCTAAAATCAAGGGGGTTTACATAACATGTTTCCTGTAATGTTCATTAATATTTACTTTCCCTTCCAAATAAACTAAACCAAGTAAATGCAGCAGACTGAAAAGTACAAGTTTTCCGTCTTATACATAGTGGAGAGGAAATATTTGCAAATACCTCAAAAGTCACAATCTTACCTCCTACTTGATCAAATATGTTAAGATGTTCCACCTTTATTAAGAGCTTCAGCGTTTAAACCCTTTCTTCCTTTATCGCTCAATTTTATCATTTAGTAGCAGTATTTTGTGACATATTGAGATTCTTTTCCCACATATTAAACCTAAAACATTCAGTCTTTATGTCTCTTGTTGTTCACCTTTTTAGAAATCCAAAACTGACTGGTTGCTTTTTGTATTATTTAAGCTAAAATCTGTTGCTGACAAAAGATAAAGCTTTTTTTGTTGCTCATCAATTTTGTTAAGCAGAAGACAGAGGGCTGCAAGGCACTGGAAGAAGCTCCAGCAGGTGCGGCTAATTAACCAGAGGCTAATTCTCCACTTTTAGAATGACACGTCGCCAGACTTCATCTCGATATGTTGGGAAGATGCACATGGTCCATATTAACATTAACATGGTAACTAACAGGTGTTTTGTGCCTATATCGTCATGATTTCCCAACTCTGCCTAATGACGCTGATGGTTGAAAATGATTGCAATCAGAGATATGCTTTTTTCCACACAAGTAAACAATCAGCCATCTGGTCAGATGAGACGTCATGTTTAATTGTAGATTCTATACCCATTTTCTTGGCATTGGCCAACTGCACTTGTCAATCAGTTATAGCCTTAGTCTAATCAGTTGTAGTCTTGATGCAGAGACTTGGCTCCGTCTTTGGATTATGTGAATTTTGACTTTCTATGAATATTAAAGCTTTGCAAATGTGCATCAGAAAGAAACAGTTGCTGTTTATGTTTCATGCTACAGCACAAATACATTACAGCACTCATTCACTGCCCTTGTTTTATCAATAAAATGTACCGTGGCAAGTGTGAAGGTGTCACACAAACTGTGTGCCAGAATATCTACATACAGTAGCTATGAATTCTATCTCCAACCCGGCACATGCATCTGTAATGGTATTATACTGTGACTGTAAAGCTTGTAGCAATCAGCGGGACATTGTGTTCCACTTTAATACAGAATGGGGGTGACGGCACACATGGATTCGGCTGATGTTTTTTTTTTTTATGTGCATATTTTGAAGAGTGATCTAAAGTTAAATTACAATGTTATCCTTAGGTGTGAATTAAATGCTTGTGTAAGCAGAGGAAGGTGCCATTCCGTGGGCATCTAGAAGCTCCAACTGAACCCAGGATGCTAGGTTCACTGCCTGACAGGGGGCAGCGGAGCTGATTATTCAAACATTTCTGAAAAAGATTTGATGTTCAAAGGTGCTGCACCTGATAGGAGGTGACACTGTGTGCAGCTACATCACACAGGATTACATGCACGTTATTGTTGGTGGTTCAAGTGGCGCTGTAAAATGAATGTAATGGCAAGCTCAACTCATTTGAATAATTTTCAGAGTGCAAAGACAGATATGGGTTTTGGGGCAGAGGGGGTGGCATTCCAAGAGGGACAAAGAGACAAGACTTGGCAGCATATGAAAATGCTCATTTCACTTCAAACATCCCCATTTAAATCAGGCACAAGAAGCCTGTAATTTCATATGCATTTCATTAATGTATTTGATCTATGTCTTATGTTGTTGAGTTGTTGAGCAATCAGAAATGAAATTGTCACAAACACAGATTTATCCTTACATCGCCTCACCTCGATTGCAGGTTAGTGGGAAAAATAACTTGACATCCTGCAGATGACATCCTCAGACCTCAATTCTCAGGCCTCAGTGTCATTGTGGCCATTCGCAGATCAGATCACTTGTGAAGCTCCATTACCAGCCATTCAGCCTCAACAGTGGAAGAGGAGCCTTGTAATGACTCACTTCAACAAAGCATCACTGATAAAAGGATTAACTAATTTAATTAACAGAGTAAAGTACTTTATAACTGTTAATTATGTGTCTCCCTCGGCTGCTCTGGGCCACTAGCACTCTTTGTTTGAAAGCCCCTTGTCTGTCCTAATTGACCTCTGGGGAGCTTTGTGTTTGCGTGTGTGCGCGCGTATGTGCATGTGTGTGCACTTGGGTTGTGTGTGTGGGTGGAGGTGGAGGGGGGGCTCACACAATTAAATGGTAAGTATAAACAAACTGACAATTTACTTTGGTGCAGAGTGACACTTTGTTGAACACAGGGATGGTAGCTTAAATTACATTGACTGTGTCACCAGAGAATAGAGCCTCAATCTGGACTCAGAAACCTCATATCTTTTAACAGAGACTTTGTTCTAGATTAGATGGGTAGATTTTAAAATTATTTTTGAATCCTATAACAGAACCATGAGGAGTTTTGTATTTGTGGGAGAGTGTACATGTGCTCATCATTTGTCACCCAGAGTCGCTTGCAGCACAATGGCAGTGAGCGATATAGGGCTTTAAAGAAAACTATAGAGGGTTTGTTTTGTTGAGACGCCCCATCTTTTAGACTTTTCATGCCATCACAAGAAGACAGGAGCAGAGACTCTTTTATTCTCGATGGTGTCTCCTCTAACGCGTGGCCAATCACATTATTAATCTCCATGGCTGCAGTCAAAAGGCTAATATATGTGACCTGGTCCACCATCCATTCCCGCCCGAGCCAGCGCCGTCTTTTCCCACTTGTTCTTTTAACCCCTTCTCATCTTCCATTGGGCTCGGCCACCAAAACCCTAATGATGCCCTTGACAAGTGATCTATCAGTTGGCAATTACAACATCTGTCATCGTGACAAAGATGGCTCCTGCACTTTCTTTTGGGGCCAACTCTTCCTCCCCAGCGATTATGTCTTGGATTTGGGGGGAGATGCAGAGTTGGTGGGGTTGTGTGTGTGTGTGTGTGTGAGTCTGTGTGTGTTTTGGGGGTTTAGCTACTTTGTGCTGTAAAAAGGGGCCGCCCCACAACAGAGACAGACATGTTGACAGCAAACACAAACATGGCTAAACAAATGGTTCACGCCTACCTCTTTAGATTTCCATTCAAATGCACTCCACAACTCTGTGAAAGTGCTCTATCTTCTATAGAGGGAAGAACCTACCAGCTGCCATCGTCTCTCCTTACTACAAAGAGGACCTTTCACTTGAGAACAATAAGAGGGCTTCTTTTCTTTTGGCACAGAGTCTCTGCTCCACCATGTTTAATTTCAGTAGCCATAGATCAATGCTGAACCACACTCCAGAAGTGATAGGGCTATCTGAATTGGCCAACAAGACTTTTGTTAACATCAGCAAACATGCATTCAAATGGTGACCGGGAAATAACCCGTGGCTGTCATTGTGACAGTCAGCAGTTAACCATCTCAGCCTGCACACCTACACATTTCTCAGAGAGCTACCTAATCGGTGGAGGTGTGTTTGGAGAGGAATAAATCCTGTTTCAGGTGGATACATTTGCAGATGATGCCTTTCATGCTGTCTTTTCTGTGGCTCAGTGGGAGGAAGGTGTGGGACTTTGCCTTGCTTTTCTTTTGCCCCTTTAAGTGGAGCCACCGGATAGATGGCATGACATCACGGGCCAAGCCGGCAGCACAATGCAAAGGTCACGCGGCCCATTGATCTAGGGGGGCCCTGATAGAAACCCCCTGTATTATGGGTCTGCGCACGCGGGGTCTTACACACACTGAGCCATAGAAACAGACCACAAATGGAGCCTTGTTGTCTCCCCTTTCAGGGCCTGCAATCAGCGGATTTACACTTTGATGTGGAGCTGAGAAATAAAGCCCTTTCGAGCACTGACCTTTATCGACTGATGGATTAAAATCCATAGCCTTCTCTCTTCACTCTGGAAACTACATATCTAAGTTACAGTCCAGTTAGCCTGAGCATTTCTAAAGCCAGTCCTCCTTTTCATTCCCTTTTGTGCCTGGCTGTTAATGTGGAACAAGATTTTTTTTTTTCTTGTCAGGAAATAACTGGTTGACTGTTTTTTGTTCAAAAACTTGATAGCAAATAAAAGCTAACAAAAACAGTAGCTTTACTGCCTCACTTAGTCTGTCAGGAAATTTTCAATGGTCAACTTGTGTATCACATCCATGAGTCTGGTCACATTTTCATATGAAATACTGCTGTTTTTCTCAGGATCCCATGTCATGAATCAACACAAAAATGTCAGTTTTCAACATGTGAAAATGCATTTTCATGCTAGTATTTTTCAGTGTCTTTCTAGTCTTGTTGACCATTGAAAATTGCTTCCACACTACTGCCTGCATTTACACATATTCACATTCAATTTCTTAATATGTACAGTTGTCAGCCTATATTGTCTTTCACACACTCACACACCGTGGAGTTCGATATCTTACCCAAGGATAATCTGATAAATGGAGTTGATATTTGAAATACTGAGCTTCCAATAAACAGATGACTTCTCTACCTCCTGACTGCTTTGTCTCCTTTGCTACAGCTGCCCTTACAGTTCTACCTTCAGAGCAACATGTCAGGTTAAGTAGTGAAGCACTGTATTTTTTTTTCTAAATCTTGCCAAGGAGTATTTTGGCTTCTAAACTGTTGGAATATGGGCAATTTCTGAACAAAACCAAACCAAAGTAGTGGCGGTTGAACCTAACTAGACAGATTAAAAAAATAGAAACAGTAATCCAAAAAAAGGTAAAAATAATTGTCCCAGACCAGTGTTGACCTCATAGTAGAGTACCTCTCTGAATCCTTCAGGCCCCTTCCAAAATAAATGAATAAATAAATAAAGAGTTTTGACCATGGATTTGAAAGCATCTGCCTTCAAATCTGTTTTTTGCTGTTTTTACTGAGAAATAACTGTATTCTCAACAGTGTCTTATTGTACTCTCTAGACTCAGTTACAAATGAATGACAATCTGGAGTTCAACTTTTACTCCAGGTCATAAAGGGAACTCACAACACAGTGATACTCTTCAATAAACTGAAAATTTGCAATGCTTGTTTGCTAGACATATTTGCTACACTCTGTAATTGATAGTAAATCAAATCCATTACGCCACCTAAAGGGGAATTAATCAAAACATTTTATGCTATCAAGGGTTAACAAGAAAGCTCTCTAGAGCAAAGCTCTCACGCATAGAACAGCATTATTTCTGCTCAGAGACTGACACAACCAAAAATGTCTGAAAGATGTAGACCGCAATGTTACTGCCTCTACTATACAAGACTAATTTACTCTTACTGTCTGGTCTTGCGGAAAAATAAACTACAATTTTTACACATAATTCAGTGTAAAAGCTCAAAAGCCAAAGCTTGAGTTATTCTTAACTTTTGTATAAATTCCACTGACAACATAGAATACAGATTTTTTCTTTCTTTCTTTTCTTTTAGAGATGCAACAACAGGGTGAGGCAGATAGAACTGAAGCTATGAAAAAGGTTCAGAAACATATTCAAATGATATACCATAAATAAGGTGAGATAAAGTAAATGAACAATGAACCCTCTTGCTGTATGAACTGTGAATAGTTACTGTAAACAATGAATGTGTGGTATTGATCAGTTGTGGCTCAGTAAAATATATGCGGTAAAAAGTGGCCCATTCTATCCGCGCGAGTTTTTTGTTGTGATAATCATCGCTGTTTACATCCCCCTTGATGCTAACACTGCTACTGCCCTTGGCTACTTGCTAACTGTCATTAGCAAACAACGAGCCCATCCAGATGGAATGTTTGTAGTATAAGGTGATTTTAATCGGGCCACGAGAGGAAATAACACCCTGGACCATGTTTATAGCAACATCAAACATGGGTACAAGGCTACACACTGTCTCACCTGGGACTGTCTGTCCATATATCACTGTTCTTGACACCAGCAAACAGGCCTCTTATCAACACGGTCAAACCAGTTGTCAGAAGGATACAGGTATAGCTAGAGGGAGCATCTGAGCAACTTCATTCCTCCTTGTACTTATGACTGTAGGCCACTACGTAATATCAATGTTATCATCAAATTTACTGATGACACAGTGGTGGTACTGATCAGCCAGAACAATGAGTCTGCCCACAAAGAGGAAATACAAAAGGCTGAAGATGTGGTTTAAAGAAAATATTCTCACACTGAACATAACCCCCCCCCCCAAAGAACTGATAATAAACTTCCGTAAAAAGAAAGATACACACACCACTATTCATCAATGGTGAGGATGTGGAGAGGGTGACAATTTTCAAATTCTTGGGCATCTGCATCACAGAGGATCTTAAATGGACTGCCAACACCAACATGCTGGTAAAAAATGCACAGCTGCATTTATACTTCCTGAGAACACTCAGGAAGATCAACCTGTCCCAACGCCTGCTTGTGGCCTATTTCCACTGTACCATTGAGAGCATTGTGACTCATAGCATCCTGACATGGTACACGAGTTGCTCTCTAGCAGACTAAAAGGCTCAGCAGAGGATTATAAAAACTGCACAAAACATCACCAACTCCTACCAGCTCTGAACAACATCTTCACCTCTGTTGATTATTAACACCTCCCTGAAGCAAGTCACCATCCCATCCTGCCTGTCACCATCATACCTGTTCCTAAAAAAACCACCATAAGCAGCCTCAATGACTGTAGACCAGTAGCACTAACCTCTGTAATCATAGTCATGAAGTGCTTTGAGAAGCTAGTTTTACACCACCTTGTATTCCACCTACCTGAGAGCTTTGACCGACACCAGTTTACCTACAAGGCAAAAAGAGCCAAATGCTGACGCCACTGCCACGAGCCACACAGAGGAACAGGGAAACTTTGTCGGGATGATTTGTTTTCACAATTTAGTTCAGCATTTAACCCCATCCTGCCGAACATCCTCATCAAGAAGATGACTGACCTGGACTTTCCACCTCTCATCTGTTCCTGGATTAGAAGCTTCATGACAGACCGTCCCCAGACAGTGAGGGTGGGGCCCCATACATCCTGCATTCGTACACTCAGCACAGCTTCCCCTTGGGGCTGTGTGTTGAGGCCCTTCCTGTCCACGTTGAATACACACGACTATGCCGCCCTCCACGAATCAAACATTGTCGTCAAGTTCGCTGACGACTCTACAGCGGTAGGTCATCATCTCTGGAAGCACTGAGACAGTGTACAGGGAGCAGGTCCAGGGACTGGTCACATGGTGTTCAGCAAATAACCTCTTGCTGAACACCAACAAAATGAAGGAGATGGTGATGGACTGGAAGAAGAGGAGAGCAGACCATGCCCCACTGCAGATTAACGGTGTCAGTGTGGAGACGGTCCCCTGTTTCAGGTTTCTGGGTGTTCGTGTGGCTGACGACCTGACATTGCACACCAACATGGCAGCAGTGGTCAGCAAAGCTCAGCAGAGACTGCACTTCCTGAGAATGCTCAGGTAGTGTCACCTGAACATAAATCTGTTGAGAACTATTACTGTTGTATGAATGTTTTAAATTCTTTTTTTAAAAATTGTTTTTTTCATGTAAAGCACTTTGCGTTGCTTCGGTATGAAAAGCGCTTTAAAAATAAAATTGAAATTGAAAAAAATTTTAACTTTTTCTACTGTTCCACAGTGGAGAATGAGCTGACATACTAAATTACAGTGTGGTATGCTGGCTGCACTGGAAAAGAAAGATAAGCTCTGCATAAAAGCAGCACAAAACATCATTGGTGGCCTTCTGCCCTCCCTGCAAGACATTGCTGAAACTCAGAGGCTCAACTTTAACTTGCTGCCTTCTGGCAGAAGGTACAAGGTTCTGAAGCAATGCACAAACAGACTCAGAAACACTTTTGACCCTTGGGCTAACAGGCTCATAAACAAACAGTAAGTGCAATACAAGAATGATGTGGGAGTGAGTGTTTCTTTTTCTTTCTTTTTAATGTTTTTAACATGTTTTTGGTATGCTTTTAGCATGTTGTATATGTATATTTATTTAAGTTATTGCACAAAGAGGGAGGGAATTCTCAACTAATTTTGCTGTAACATTTTGTGCACTGATAATAAAACCTATTCCTTCCTAAATCATGCATTACTCTTTGTAACAAATGCAGGCTCAAAACTGCACCTTGCATAACTCTATAGAAGGGCTTTTTTTGAAACCTAAGAAAAATAGGATATTATTATTTAAGTCTCCTGCTTATATTTTTAGCCTTCTGTCATGTCACACCAGACAGCAATGCTAGGGTCCAGTCAGAGCTGTCAAAATCTATATATGTTTCTCTCTCTCCACAAGTGGCAGCATTGCATCAAGAATTACTGAAGAAGATACACAACAAATAAGAAAATATGTTAATCTATTGGTTAATGCAGGACGATTTTGATTCCTAACACATAACAGCTAAATATGGAGCCACATAAGATCCTAGTGGTCTTGGGTTGATCATATTTCTATCAATACTTTTTTTTAATTCTTCCACATCTGACTGAAAGCCATTTTTCCTGCCCAGAGTCGCCTATTGCCCAACACTATATTTTGGTTGTGTTTACCCATTATGCCGTGCGCTGAACCCACAACACACTTGAAGTGCGCTTCCTGTATTTGGTCCACTTGAAGCAGACTGAGACCTGCGTTTGTAGGCGGATCAAAGTCCACTTCTTTGATCCGAATCAGTATTCATTTGTGCATTCACAACTGATCAAACAAAACAAAGTTTCTGAGAAAATGGACTAGATTAGAATCAAAAAGGCCAGTGTAAACGCGCCCCAAACCATCTCTGTCTGTTAGATTGCTAGCTAACAAAATGGCTTGAAGTACTAACAAGGTCTCAAAAAGAATACAGGGAATGCAGTATTATGTGCTTCACTGAGACATAGCTGCATGAACACATCCCAGACTCTACTGTGCAACCTGATCTCACATAAATACCTGAAATAAGCTAGGTTATTTCGACACCCTCCACTTATTTACGTGTTGGTGGCACGTAAATGATCAAAATGACGTACTGGCCCCACAAAAATGAGAGCAATGTAAAGTCAATGGGGAACTTTTTCGTGACATCTACACAACTTTCCTGGTTCCACAAAAGGCTTCATTTTACGTTTCCGAATGCAGAAAAAAAATGTTTTTGATATATTTATTTAACTTCTCACAAATGGTTCATGTGAATTCTAGCAAAATAACGCACGGATATTCACACACATCTTATGAAATCCTGAACAAATCAGGGCTGATAAATTAACAGCTCTGTCGTGTTGTCTGCAGGACTTTTCTGGTTCTGAAACAACAAAAAGGGCTGAACATTCTGGAAAATAGCCCGTAACCCTATTCTAAATAGCTTATATTTATCGTAATTTTCATTCCTTTTTTTTTTTTCACAGCCTAATCAGATGGATGAAGTTGGATCAAGCGTCTTGGAATCTGTTTCGATTACATGATTGAAAAGATCATTTTATTCTTCTGTTATCAAATCACCTTGATAAGAACAAATCGGAACATATAAATGGCTGCTGCCGCATCAGAGATCATTTTCTACCACTTGTCTGGGTCAAATCGTTGGGCGACAGCTTTAACTTTACTGATCCGGTGCCGTGTCTTCCTGCTCGCCTGAAATCCCAGTTACGTCATCCCTCCAGGTATTTCCCCAAATGGTCCTGCCAGTGGGCTGTGCCAGTAACACTTCATCTTGTGCAGAAGACAACCTGACAAGATGTTGCCCCCATAAAGTAGCCAACATTAAACACACTTTATAGTCATAATCAGCAAAACATATTAAGCCATTGGTTTAACATGAAGTCTCTCTGCTCTATTCTCAACTTAGACGTTTTTTCCTCTTCTGATTGGCCGTTGATGGTGTGGGCAAATATCTTAAATAAAATGACATAATTACTTTTTCTCTCCACAGATCATTTAGTTAGGCAACTGAGTAATGAAAATGTCTGCTGTATGATGTTTGATATATGAAGGAAGTGTGTTTTTACAAACCTCTCTAAAGTGGAAAAAACGGAAAGACTGCTGCAGCTACGCCCATTTCCTGTAGCTTCATAAAAGATTATAGGCTATATCTTAATTAAATCCATCATATTTACATTCTATCAACATGTATCATCTAGCAGTAGTGTAATCACTAGTTCAGCTTTATTAGGTAGGCCTGATCTAGGCTGCATAACCGATGTATTGTTTTAGCTCGTTTGTTAAAGAACTACAATCATGGCGTTGATAGTTTTTGCATAATAGGAGCAGTTTTGCAGCTAATTTAAAGTTTCAAATGTTAGATTAATAATCGACCAGAAGGTTTAAAGGGGTGGTAAACACAACTGTGAACCCATATGTTAATATTTTAATTGTTAAATGGATGAAAATGTATTTTATCCATATTTTATCCATCTATCATGTATACCCCCCTCCCTGTTTGTTATAACTCGTAGGTTAATGCATGACAGCTCAGGTCAACAGCTTTCTATAACAGTTGGTCACATGTCTTTATCCCAATTTGTTGTTTAATAATAAACCTTCAAATATCCACAGAGTTTAAAGTGCAAAAGTCAGTTTTTCAAAGAAATGGACAGACAGACAGAGACAGACTGACCCCTCATCTGGGGATGAGGTCAGTGCTGGCAGCCTGCAGCTGAACATGCTCCTGCGACTGACCAGAGTCCGGTGGTTGCTGTGTGTTGTCCAGGATGGTCTTATAGGGTCAGTTTTTCTGCCACTGACACCAGAGAGTCCAGCTCTGTGCCCAGCCCTCCTTACCAGTATGTCCAGTATGTATGGACCAGCATCTTCCAACAGACCACAGCAGAAAAGAGAACAGTTGACACAACAGACTGGTAAAACATCATCAGCAGTTTCTTGGAAATATTTAAGGACCCTAATCTCCTCAGGAACTACAGATGACTCTGCCCTTTTCAGAGGATGCTGTCTGTGTTGTCGGACCAGTCCAGTTTGTCATCCAGCTTCAGTCCCTGGTATTTATTGGTCCTAATCACCTCCATGTCTGACCCTTTAATGGAAGTAGGCTAGAGATGGCCCTCTTCCTCCTGAAGTCTACCTATTCTTAGTCTTGGAGTGGTTCAGCTGCAGACCTGCACCATCCCACAAAGTTCTCCAGCAGGCCCCTGCACTCCCACTCCTGTCCATCTGCAGCCCATCCAATGATCGCAGAGTCATAATTTGATGTTATTCTTCAGATGAAGATCTTTCAGTGATTTATCTGGTTTAGTGAAAGCCAAATTTTTTTTCTCATTTCATTGAGACCCCTTCAGAGACAACGTACAAGCGTTTTGGTTTTGTCCCCCTTGATTAAATAAATTAGTAAATGGTAAATAATAAATAAGTGAAGTGAGTTTATTAAAGGATCCAGTTTAAAAAGATTTGTGTAACAAGCTTTTTAAAATCCCTGTAAGTAAGTGTGATCAAAAGTTTCCATTTTGACATAAAAATCAGGCCAAGATATTGAAGTGCTTTATTGTTGTCACTGCAAACTACAAGAAGAGAGAGAAAAAAACAAGGGAAAATCTGCTGTATATCCCTGAAATATACATGAAAATAGACTAAGTCAAGGCCAATGAGCTCCCAGAGCCACTGGATGACTGCCGTTTGAAATGAAACCTTGCCTTCCTACGGCGGACAGTATCCTGAAGAGAATTGGAATGTCGCATACATGCAGCACTCACGTTTCAGCGTTCAGGGCAAAGATCTCGCGAGACCCGAGAGAAACTTTGTAAATAATAAAAAAGACGGTTTAGCTTTTGTATTCAATAATCAAACATGGTTCAGGTCCATTTGGAAAGATAAGCAGCCTTTTCATGGTTGTTTTTCTCATAGTCACAGTTTAAATGTTTCCATTTTATGTTGGTTTCCTGAAAATGCGCCGTAATGCTGAGGATTTGAGCTTTGCATGCAGACTGGATTCCAGTCAGACTGGAATGCAGTTATTGTTCAGTGTACTACCTGTTTTATTTCTACCAATATCAGCAGTAAATTAATAAAAGGAGGATAACGTTACATTGTCAGTCATATAAATCAAACCATCCAAGTTTTATAGGAAATGATCTGATGACATAAACAACACTTTAATAATGCACCATATTTACATCAGTTAAATTATGAAAAATCTATTCAAAATATTTCCCAGCATATTCTGCCTTTTTTTGTTGTTTCAGAACCAGAAAAGTCCTGCAGACGACGACAGAGCCCCATAATTGATATTTCAGCACTAATGTGCTCAGGATTTTATAGGATATATGTGAATATCTGTGCATTATTTTGCTCAAGAAGTTACATGAACCATTTGTGAGAACGGCCTGACCATAGTTTATTTAGTGAAATTAAATAAACATATGGAAAACATTTTTTTTTTTTCTGCATTCGGAAACGTAAATTGAAACCTTTTGTGGAACCAAGAAAGTTGTGTCGTCGTCACGAAAAAGTTCCCCATTGAATTTACTTTGCTCTTATTTTTGTGGTCCAAGCATGTAATTTTGATCAATTACGTGTCACCAACACTTAAATAAGTGGAGGGTGTTAAAATAACTTTGTGCTTGTCTCAGGTATTTCTGTGAGATCAGGTTGGCACATCAGTTTCTTTCATCAGAAAGAAAATGCCCCTCTCCCTCCACACTGGCCTTGCAACAACAGGTCAAGAATCCTGGGGTTGTTTATAGGTTTAATGTCTTCATCATCTTTATTATGTTGCTTGGCTGCACCTGTGAAGCTGTTGATGCATGGTAAACCTTGTGAAGCTTACAGGAGGGCTTGCTATTCTTACAGTTGGAGTGCACTAAACTTGTGCTTGCACTTTATCAGCTTGATTTTAACTCCATGCCTTAATTTTAGTCAGATATAATCCCATTTATTTATTTTTGTTTAAACTAGTTAGGATTATAAAACTCCTTGGTGCATTTTTCAGATCTCTTAGCAAGATATTGCTCAGGAAAACAAGAAGAAATTCTGAAGCTCTTGCAGGGTTACGTTTTTATGGGCACCAAAACTAGTTTTCTAAACTCTGTAATTGTCATGACACAAACTGTCATTTAATACAGCTAAAAAGTTAGTCAGAGGTATAAGGTATAAGCTAAATGAGATTTAGTAAGTGTTGTGTCCTTGATAGTCAGTCAAATGGGGTAAAACAGAAATACCAAACCAACTTTTATTGTCAGGAGTATCTTTGCTTCTAAAGTCATTGACAGATTCTTGTATTGGAAGTAGATTGCTCTGTTTCTTTTTCCATGCCTAGGCATTCAGACATTCAGGCTGCTCTCACATTTGTGAATTTATACACAATCATAATCAAATGTTTAATAGATGCTTTTGAAACTTGATTATGGATGAGTGGCTAAACGTAAAGTTATTGCTCTTTGAAAAATCAATTGTTTTTAACAGCACAATTTCAAAACAATCCATTAAAACCAACTTGGCCCAGATATAGTATGCCTCCACTCAATAAACAAAAAGATATACACAGTTCCTTCCACACAAGGTAAGTTTGCAGTACAGAAAGTGTTATGTCTAACTGTGTAACTCATATTTATTCAGTCAGTGTCTGTAATTTTGGCTTGCTCTAACTGCAATTTGTTTGCTCAAAGCCTGGTAAAAAATTTTCTTTCAAAATCCAAATTCAGATCAAGTCATGATGTTTTCATGATGTCTCTGCAGAACATTCTAAATAAAATCTCCCTGTAATTACAAACAACTTGAGTATTGCACAGCAACAAGAAATAAACATATTTTAGTTCATGGCCCTGCGATAGACTGGCGACCTGTCCAGGGTGTACCCTGCCTCTCGCCTGTTAATTGCTGGGATGGCCTCCAGCTTCCCCCATGACCATGAAATGGACTAAACACTACAGAAAATGAATGAATAGTCAATGGCTTTCTCAGAAAAAAAAATTTCTGTAACAAAATATCCATGTCGACCAAAGATAGTAACCAGTCATAGATATAAAGACACTAATTAGAGATTTTAATTAGATAATGAAAACTACTGACAGTATGGAGTAAATACAATGATTTCATTTTCTATTCATTTTGGAATTCAAACTACTGACCTGTATGAACTGAGAAGGATATTCCCAGTAGCATAGAGCCATGCTTATATACAGCTACTTTACTGGGGCCAGTCAGTCAAAGTGTGTACAGATCTGTCACAAACAGGTTAACAGCTCTGCCATCAATGCATGTAAAAACAGATTAAGTTATCAAAAACGGTCAGTTTGAGCTTGTTAAATTTGTAGGTCATGCAATTTCTCAGTTTAATAATGAGTCAAAATTCTGTAATCATTTACATATTTTCTTTTGTTTTCTATGGATTACAGATTTAAACTGTTTGACATTTACTTTATTTTATAACATGTAGTTTATAAACTTAAAGTATAACCAACACCAGGGTCAATTTTGAAAATATAACCCCAAAATAACATCAAGTCAGTGAAGTGCCAAACAGCCCATGGAAATAGCAAATATTTCATGTGTCAGAAATGCTAAGAAAAGGGACAAATTTACATTTTTTGGCAACTGCATTGGCTAGCTTATGTTACCAGATGTGACAGAATGCTGCAGGCACAGCTCAACAGAGGCGAACACAAGAAAGTGTGTCATGCTCTTCTTTCCTCTGGTCTGGAACAGGCAGCGGCAGTAACTTCATCAAAATGAATTGAGAACAGGAACTGTATAAATGTGCATATATATATATATATATCTATATATATGTGCATATATATATATATATATATGTGCATATATATATATATAAAGGGATAAATAAAGTATTTTTCATTCATTTTTCATTTCATTTTCACACATA
>JBBBVU010000019.1:11305368-11323982 GCA_037177055.1 Atherinosoma microstoma
TGTAAAGCACCTTGAATTGTCCTGTACATGAAATGTGCTATACAAATAAACTTGCCTTGCCTTGCCTTGCCTAATGAGCCGAACATGTTCTTCAATAGGTTCGGTTCACCCCCTGCCTCCAGCCCAAAAGCCCACACATCCTCCAGAAGCCCACAACTTTCTTGTCACACCTCCACTCTGTCACCCTGCAGCTCAGTCATGGACCTCAACACAGCCTCATCTCACCTCATCAGAACATACTGAGATCTCCTCTGCCTCCACCTCTGGCCTGTCTGTCTCCTACAGTCAGGTGAAGAAGCAACTAGAGAGACTGGAACAAGGCTGCAGGTCTAGATGTTGTCAGCCCTAGGGTTCTGAAAACCTCTTCAGAAGAACTATGTTGGATTCTTCAGCATCTTTTCAACTCCAGCCTGAGCAGAAAACCTGACAGAGCAAGTCTTCCTGTGCTGCGGGAAACATCTTGCCTTGTTCCAGTACCTAGAAAAGTCCAACCATCTGAACCAAATGACTACAGACCAGTTGCCCTGACATCTCACATCACGAAAGTCCTTGAGAGACTGTTATTGACTCACTTCAATAAGCAAGTGAACACCTTTCAAGGCCCATAACAGTTTGCATATCAGAATGGGCTTGGGGTTGAAAACACCATGTCCATTCTGCCCATGATCTACCTGTTTCAGAAAACCCATATCTGAACCATTCAGGCAGCACTTTGAGGATTATGTTATTTGATTTCTCAAGTGCTTTTAATACAATTCAGCTGCTCTATTATGTGAGAAGCTCCATACATTCCAGGTAGATACTTCCACAACCACCTGGATTATGATTACCTAACAAACAGACCACAGTTTGTAAGACTAAAAGGTTGTGTGCCTGACATGGTGGTCAGCAGCACAGGAGTACCACAAGGGACTGCACTTTTGCCATGTCTCTTCACACTGTACACCTCAGACTTCCAATACAAGTCTCAGCCCTGTCATCTGCAGAAATACTCTGATGACTCTGCAGTTGTGGGATGTATCAGTGATGGACAACAAGGTGAGCACAGAGAACTGGTCAGTCGGATTGTGAGATGGTGCGGAAACAATCTTTAACACAAACAAAACAAAAGAGATGATTGTTGACTTCAGGAGGAACAAGAGTAAACAAAACACTGTCTTACATGAAGAGGTGAAGGGGTGGAGGTGGTGAAGGAATACAATTACCTCTGAATTGAGCTGGACAATAGACTAGACTGGAAGGAACAGAGTAGAATCTACTTCTTAGAAGCTGAGATCATTTAATGTCTGCAGCAAAATGTTGCATATGTTCTATAAGTCTGTTGTTGAGTGCAATCGGTTTGCAGCCATCTGTTGTGGCAGCAGCATCAGAGCCAGAGACTTAAAAGAGTCTGAACAAACTGATCAAAAAAGCTGGTTCTGGGCAGCAGATAACTGGAGCTACTGCAGTGTTGAGCGAAGAATGCTGTCAGGAAAGCAGTCATCACCCTCTGGAACAACCCTCTAGAACAACTCACATATTCTTCCTCTCCTAATTAATTATTAATTCATTATTTTTTTTAAAGAAAACAGACCACAAAAAAAAACTACAACATTGAAATTTCCCTCTGTCATAAATAAGGTATTTTTCATTTCATGTCATTCCTTGGGGGCAATGAATTTCTAATGAATATTTTGTGTAAACTAACCTTAACTTAGGTAAACCTCAGACATCCAAGTATCAGTAAATGTCGCATACAATGCAGTTTTATGTGTTTTACATCGATGCTGAACAATATCATTGGCTGTTTGTTTTTTTCTTTACTTTTTACATCAGATAACCACTTTATCTGTATTAATGAGCTCATTCGTTCCTTTTCTATAGTGCTTAGTCCAATTCAGGGTCACGGGGGGCTGGAGCCTATCCCAGCAATTAGCAGGCGCGAGGCAGGGGACACCCTGGACAGGTTGCCAGTCCATCAAAGGGCCAACACACAGAGACAAAAAACCATTCATGCTCACGCCCGCTTTACAGTGATCAATTAACCTATCAGGTTAGGATAGGTTAATGAGCTCATTATTTCCAAAAATCTAGAAGAAAACCTAAAAGAAAGAAAGGTTCCATTTAAAATGTTTCTACACCCACCTCTGCATATTTGAAGTATAAATCCTTCCGACCACATGACAACCACATGGTTAGAGAAGTATCCTCTTCTGATTTGTATCTCAGAACCTCTACAATTTTCCTTACCACATTCATGGCCCCTAATGAGTAAACCTGCATATCTGGGTGTATTATGAACAGAAGATTTTACAGCTGTGGTACCAGCAAACATCTGTTAATAATGAAAAGTAAAATGATGAAATAAATGCAAACATCAGGCAATCTAATTGAAACGGGCAACTGTTGTTTAGCATCAACATCATACTAGTTTCCTCCTCCTCTGCACGAGCTGAATGATAAACACAACAAGAGAGAGGATACTTGCAACAGAAAAGCTGATCAGCTGATTACTGACAGTAGTGTTATGATTCAAGCAGCAACAGGAGAAGGAGTATAGGAGGCAGTTGTGCAGTGCAGTGACACAGAGCAACTGGAGCAGCTACATTTGTGTGTAGAAAAAATGTTTTTAAAAAATTTGAACACCTGGAAAAAGTGTGGGTTTTGGACCCTTTCACCAGCAAAGGTTTGGGTGTCAAAACGCCTACATCCCCCACGGGTGTGACGCCCATGTATCTCACTGTATGGCTTACATAACACAAGGTCATGGATGACTATAGATCTGTACATCCTCATTATCTTTATGGAGGGAAGAATAAATGCGTACTGATATAAAATACAGCTGTGTCTTCTTGGCAAAATATACTTTACAGATGTACAGTGGTGGGCCTTAGAGCTTTATGGATTACACAGTTTCTATCTCACTTAGAATTGACCACTTACTATCTGTTTTATGCTTCCTAAAGCCTGTCTTCCCTTCTATTGTTTTCAAAACCATCCCTGATGCCCACTTGGACATTTCTCTGTCTGCTGTTCTCCCAGGGGTGCCAGCTTGAAGCCAAATTAACAGAAACAGAATATATCACTTCTCGGTCCAAAATCAGGCCAACTGGATTTGATAGCCCCATTCTGCTTTGTCAGACACAAGCCAAAGTCTGCTGTAATCCGCTAAAGAACACTTAACTACTAGCTAATGTCATGGTAGACCAGCGGCTTTTATGCTGTGACGCACTTTGAAAATCTTGCAGCCATATCCACTTAATTCAGCTAGTGCTTTAGGAAGGCCCACCTGAGAATTGTCAGACTGCCTGCAGAGAGTCAACCATCAGCATTAGAGAGCATTACCACAGAGCAACAAAAAATACACTCAAGCTATTTCCCTCTAGAAAATGCTAGCCTACAAGCCTTTCCCAGAGCTCCTCTAAGTGCAATGAGAATTCAAGTCGCAGTTTCCTGCCGGCATTAAAGACACATTTGATCGCTGATACAAGAGTTGTGTACAAGCAATTATTTTTCTGTTAGTTCAAGTCTTACATAGAAAAAAAAATCATCATTGTTAAAAAACTCAAAATGTGTGTTTAAAAGGTTTAGAGCTTCACTTATCGTGACACCATCCTTTGTTTTCTGTTCACAGTGTGAAAGGTCTCAGAACAAAACAATTACATCACACCGCAACAAGGCCCAGAGTGTACAACAATGACAGCAGAATTGTGCCTTCAGGCAGAAAACACTTTACACACTAGAGATGGGGAATGAGAGGAGGAGGAGGGGAGCATTTTCTGGTTGATGAGCATGAGGTACATGGTCCATTCAGACGAATGGGGAGAAAAAACAAGGTATGCCGAGAAAGAGCTGCAACAAAAAAACAGTTCTATGAAATATTAAAGGAGCGTATTTACTGACATGCAACAGCAACCAGCCGCTATCTTTGGGGAATATGGTGAGAGAAAACTTGTGTTTGACTAACAACCACTAGGAGCAGATGTACATGTGCATGACCTGCAAGCTCAGACACAGAAACACACTCATACATGTACTTGTGAAGTAATGACTGGACAGGGGCAAGGACAGCCCCTTTCATACATCTATAGGTGACTGGGAGCTGCTTTCATGAATATCTCAAGAAAACAAGAATGACCAAAAAAAGAAAGAATTCTCTTGTGCAGTGAAGCACAGTCATCATTTCAAGCAAGATCACTGGTTAACAAAGTAGACAGGATTATGCAAGCACATAACAGGATTCCCTCATACACTAATGCATGCACCAACACAAACTCCCCTCTTTCTCGTCTTCCTCGTCTTCTATCTTGGCCTCATTCCGGAAACCTTGCTCCATCCCAGAAATTCCAAACTTTGCTTACCTAATTTTTGCAGCATATTTTTTTGCCACAGGAGGTGGTTATGACAAATTAGAAGTCTACAAATGCTCTGATGGTGTAAAGGCTCCAGCTGTCATCAGGGAGATGGTGATCAGGTTTCCAAGCTGCATGGTCTCTTGGCGCCACAAAGAGTTCCATATGGTCATCCAAATGCTGCACCTAAATCTGCTCCCAATCTCCACCCCGGAGCCGAGCACTTCTACTGAATTAGACACAAGGGCTGCTGAACATATGAGGCATAAGACAGCAAAAATGTTCTCCATGGCAAAATAAGCACTTTAGTAGACATTAACATAAAGTGCACTATTCACATTTAAAGAAACAGCATTTGTGATGTTTTAATTTACAGTTTGCAGTGACTTATTAAAAACAAAAACAGAAGCATGTTGGATGTGTGTACAAATATTTCATTGGGCTAATGAGATTAAAAAAGGTCCAACTTTTTGTAAATTTTTGTGTGTTCAGGACTTTCGAGATTAAAACAGAATAGCTTAGAGTGGGAAAAAAATCAACTTGTTGTATCATGTTCTTTACCAAATCTGTCACCCTACTTCAGCTGAGCATCACCCCCATCGTATCATGCGGCTGTCATTGCAAGGCACTGAAGAGCAGGGGGATTGGTGATCTATAATTAACCAGTGGGTTGGTGTTGATGTCATTGACACAGCGTGGCGGTAGAAGGTGGCAGTGCCAAGGCACCTGTTGTTGTTGAGAGTGGCATCTGATATCATTACCTACCCAGCCAGAGCGCCGATGTCCCCGCTGAGTTGCGAACTGTCCAAGCTACCAGCAACAGTCACCTTTCACATACACTCACACATACATAAACCAAGCAAACACACATACACATCATCAACTGTCATCTCATCCTCCTTTACATAACCAACTCTGACGGCCCTGACACCTAGAGGGCAGAGATCCACAGAGAGTTTCAATTACTGTTAATGATATTTTGATGGTAGCTGGTTAACTTATGCAACCATCAGTATACAGCTGTACAAATATTTGATGGTGAAATATTCAACATAGTAACATAGACAATTCCTATGAAAACTTCATTTCCCCCGTATTAACACAGAGCTTATTTAACTTTCAAATTTTTTTATTATTTTCCTATTATCTGTCCAAAGGAAATTAGCTCTAAATTACTGTGCTCTGTTATCATGCATTATGAACAATTGGGCTTTTGCTTGTTTCTCTTTCTATAAGTATTCCTGATTCTTCTTTCACAGAGCGCACTGATCTGGCAGCTTGTGCAAGTTTTGAAGTTTTTTTGCTTTGATGCACCATTCAAACTATCAATCCTTATTGTATTAGCAACACTACTAACAGAAACATGGAGCACGTTGCTGCTAGTCTTTACTCTGACCATGCTTAGGCAGTTATTCTCCTCCTCATCTCCCCAGACAGCTTCCTTTTTCTCTTGCTAATGTTAAATGTGGTGCACTCAGTGACACCACATAGACAAATAACTACTCTTCATCATCGTAAATATAAATACATATATACCACTAATATTCTTACAACTTATTTGTTTTATTCAAAGGTAAATCAAAGACATGCAAGTATACACACTACTAGGCTACGTTCTTATTATCATTTGTTGGCCATCATTTAAACAAATGTTCACTGTTCATGCTTTATGCTGTTATATTAAGTTACACTGATACACTGAAACAGAACAAAAAAAGTTGATAAGCCCAGTTCCAACATTATCACTTGGTTCATGTAAACAATGAGCTCTAGGTCAAGTTTAGTATATAAGAATTTAATCAACAATTTGTTCGATATACAACAAATATTTGCCATTCAATTGTAAAGTTTTAATATTTACTATAGCATTTTTAATATCTACCATTTTGGTTGCCTGAAGTTTCATTTAAAATTGGTTATTAATGTGTTTTTTTAACCAAATTTAATAGTTTTTGTGTTGTTTTATTTGATTTTATAATTCAACTAAATTGCTAGTTTGCACGTGTACATGTCAGAAACCAACATAGAAGTAGATAAAATTAAAAAAAAACAGAAGTATTTAGAAAATGTTATGTTGTAAGGAGACAATTTGGCTCACGCAGTTTGGTTGCTGTTAATTTCATGAAATGAAAATATTGGTGGGAGCAAGTGTGGTGTGCAGAGGACATATGAAAAATGAACAGAACATTTACAGTGAGACAATGTGACCGTTCCGGTTTAATGCCGTTTATTAGTGTAGCAGCTTTCCCAAGCAGATCAGAATGCCTAAGCCTTGGGCACTGACAGGGATTTCACAGCCCAAACTGATTTTCAGGCTGGCAGGGTTCATGCACATGCACACTCCTCCCATCCCCTCCCCAACAACACACACAAATGCATATTGTGGCATAGTGTTGTTATTTTGCTTATCACAGGATCTGCAGTGCATATATTTTAATGCTCCATCCAAATCTGAGTATTCTAAAAGACAATTATTTGAGAAGTCATGTGTCAGCAACTAAGAATCCCCTTGTAATATCTTTATAGTTTTACACATTTGTATCTGTTAAACATGCATAAATAAATAGATTTACAAAATATTTATAGAAAACGTTGATGTCATGTATTATTATTATTATTATTATAATTATTATTATTATAATTATCATTATTATTATTATTATTATTATTATTATTATTATTATTATTATTATTATTATTATTTCAATAACCCAAACATACAGGCTTGATAATCCTTTTTTTCTCTTTTTTTAAGGAATTGGTTGCTCCCCAGACAGCCAATAAAGACACAGCAGTAAGCAACATTATTGATTCAGTTTCATAATAATCCAGCGTCTTTGTTCACTGCTGTTGTTGAGGAAGAAATCACACAATGATCTGAAATTTTAAAAGGAGAAAAGAAAAAAATGAAAAATCAATGCACTAATTAGTGAAGTTTATGCTTCTACTTTAATCAGTCCCCTCAGATTTTTTTTCCCTCTGAGATTTGATGTATAACAACGTTACTCTGTTCAGCATGGTGTCTCCTTATTGCTAATTTGAAATCATCTACCAACAATTCAGAAGGGATATTCAGAAGGTATGAACACAAATAATCTTGCACAAAGCCAGAAAAACATGTATGCAGGATCAAACTTCTGTTTAATTGTTATTGACACTTTGTCAGTTGTGTTTATAATAAAACACAGTGCACATCATGGTTCTTCAGATCATAAGCAATAATGACTTAAAAATTTATTTGGCTGCAACTTTCTAGTCTCCCTTATCTGCAGCAGCACAATGTGGTGCAAGATTTCTTTAGGGAGCTGTTTCATTAATGTCCTTTAGAGTTAAAGCCCAATGTCCTCTGGGACTGCATGTCATTGGCTGACAAGGCTGAGGGATTTGAGTGAATTTCCTTTCAATAATGGAAATATCCCAAGCCGCAAACAGACATGGAGACAGGAGACTGGCAGGAAATATCTTAATCTGCATTGACCCTTTCTTGGCACCGTCCCTTACTCTTAGTGAGAAGAACATGTGAATGTGCCCCCAACACATGCATGCCTGCACACACATACACACAAACACAGTAAAGTACATCTGGATTGTGTTGCAGTGACCATAGGCCCCTGAGTGCGCAGCCTCAGTGGCAGTGCGTGGGTGAGAGCCAGGGTCCAGTGCACCATGGTGGGGGCTCTCCATCACTCTGCCTCCTGGCTTGACAGGCCCTGGCTCTGGGGCCCATCAAGGTCTTGCTGAGCGCACTCAAACTGTGCACTGCTGAGGAAGAGATTCTGTATCCTTCTAATGGATTACTCACCCACATCACCTGTCTGAGTGGATTCTGTTGACTGGCAGACACTGACCGCATGCAGACATGTATTCATGTAACAAAACGAGTGCTCGTGTGCACATAGAATGTTTTAAGGACAGCTGGATGTTTGCGTCATAGAAAAAATATTCATTTCTGTAAAATCAACTGGATTGCAAAGTGCAATACAATCATTCTTGTCACTCCATTTTTATGAAAACAATTAAACATACTTTCTATGATTTATCAGGAAGAAAAGCATCCAGAACAAGCCATTTTCTTCATAATGGACACCTTCTGAAGTTGCTTTATTTTCCAACTTAAAAGGTCACATGCCTTTGTCATTTACTTTTAATTTGGACAGAGAGAGGCTGCTGGTTTCATGCTGCTGGACACCTGCAGACAGCGGTCAGGACTGCGCCCCTAATCAGCCTAATACATATGTGTCACATCCAATGACCCACAGGCTCTGTTCATTATAAAGGTCACTCGGTGAGAGATACTCTGTCCCCTCAGGTCCTTCTTAATGTGGAGCCACTGTAGCTTTTAGAAGCAAGCACACCACTGACTGATTTGGCGATGGTAATATTTTTCTTGTTTACAACAAATGCAGAGTGGAAAGACCAAAATAACAATGACTTATAATGAGTATTGTTGCTGTTTACAAAGCTTGATTTAGCTTATTCATGCAGCCCATTTTTGTATTGGCTGACATTTGTCTGTGTGAAAAAAAGGAGAAAAAAAGACAAAATTGCAATTCATATAAAAACAGCTTTATAGAATGATTTTTGTGACAGTGTTCCCAAATATACAGTAGTTCCTACTTGTGTTATCCAGTGTAACTGTTTGCCTTAGGTTTTTTTTTGTGCCTTTTTAATGATTATGGACATCTATAAACAGAGATACTATATGTTAATGTGGTTGTTAAGGTTATTTATATTTCTCCACAAACTTTAAAGGAACTAGAGGCAGGATTTGTAAAAGAATACACATGCATGTCCAGTTTTTTTAATGCTAATGGCTGATGAAGCGTTAAAAACCAAAAAGAACGAACTCACCCACGTATCTCTCCATTGCCTTGAACAGGCTGTGTGCTGCATAAGGCGCTGCAATTCAGGACCCGAATTTCCTGAGCAGTCCTACGGATGTGACGTCAACTGATGCTGCATGCGCGTCCTTGACAGCGTTGATACAGGATGAAGATAGTCATGGTTTATTCAACTACATGTTTTGGGTAGTAATGGATTCTTCCGCAGCCAGCAAACGACCCAGAAACACTGAAAGCCCACTAAAAAGTGGCACTAAGAGGAAAAAGAATTTATCAGCGGCATCTCGTGAGTCCAAAAAAAAAAATATGTTAGAAGCCGGGCAGCCAGCTGAATATACATCAGATATGCGTTGGACTGATGGAGGCAGCTTCAACTTTATTTGGGACTGAAAACAGATGCTGACATGGCTCATTTCCTTGTGAGCAGGTAAGAGAACATTATAAGTTGTGTTTAGAGCTTGATGTGAAAATGACATGATATTAGCGAGGAGTCGGAGAGACCTAACGTGCAGTAGCGTTAGCTGTAATCAACAGCTGCTGTGTAGCACTGAATGTTTACAGACGTCCCATTTTCCAAACCGAATACCGGGGTCGTTAGAATTAACGACTGTCATATTGCTGAATGAATACGCTAATGTTGTCAAGGAAATTTACTGAAGTTAGACTAAAATAAACATGGTTAGTTACTTCGTCGCTCGACATGGTGCTTGCTTTCATGAAATATGTGCGGTGGTCTTGCAGTAAACCGTCACGTAGTGAACAGCGTTACAGCATCACCAGTGCAGTACTGTGAATATAGAGAGTCTGTGAATAGTTTGTGCACGCTCCCGTGCCGGCTTGGCTGGTGGCTGCAGTTACCCGCCGCGCCCGTGGCGTCAGTGAGTCTCATTTCTTCATCCTGCCCCTAGTACCTTTAAGAAAACAGTTTTCCAAAATATGTTTCATTTAGCAGCCTTTTTTTCATTTGAAAAGAAACATATGACAATTTAATCATAACTGATCCAAACAGTGTCTATTTATACCTGGAAGAGTATGTGTAAATCAGTTATAAAAATGTGTAAGTATACAGAGCTGAAACTGCCTGTGATTCCCACCATCCTCTGCTTATGATGGAAAAATTGCTTAAATATCCTGGTAAACTCATTATTTCTTCTAGGCATTGGTTACATTAACTGTGCAAAAGCCTTTTAGCACAAGGTTAAGAACAGTGTGTCAATTTTGCCCTCAGAGAGATACTGTACATCATTTTCACAAAAAGCTGAAATGCTGTTGCTAGTAAATAATAGCTGTAGAGGTCAGCTATTGATCTGCTGCTGAAGGGAACCTTAGGGGCATGTTAAGAAGGCCCATTGTTGCTTGTCAATGATCCCTTTATGGCCTTGAACTCAATGAGTCTACTGCTATAAATCAAGGTTAAACTAGTCTTCTAATAGCAAATCAATGGTGGTCAATAGATATTATCACGTGATTATAATTCAGTCAAGTAAACCATTTGTCAAATCTTAAATGGGCCATCAAGGAGACAGCTGGGGATACTTTATGAGATCTAAATGTAGATGGAGACTATTCTTAGTTTTATGTTGCACCTCTATTGCAAAATGGCAAGTTCTTCCATTAGTTTAACTGAGGAGGTTGCTGAGATTTGAGAAAACAATGTAGAAGTTATGTTGAGATAACCTTTACACAAGAGCAGATATTTCACCCGCATTACGATTACCCCTAGAGTAACCCACTTGTTATTTAGCTCTAAGCCTCCTCTATCAATGTGCTTCTACCTATTTGAAAGGAGCATCAGTCAAAACTGTCCGCAGTGCAACTAAATGGAGCGCAGGGACATATCTATGTAACTATAACCTTTGTAGTACTGATATTTATGATAAAGACCATTAGGCATTTGTGAGTTGCTTGCGCAAGGGCTTTAAGGCTAACAACACTCATGAAGCAAGGCGCTACCCGGGGGCTTGCATGGCTGTTTGTGTCATCTGTCTGCGATACAGCACAGCCTCTGATGGAAATGTCATTACCTGGGGAATTTCTGAGGGGTGATGATGCAAACATCGTCGGCAACAACCTCTGTTATAGAAGCACAGATAATAATAGGAAGAGAGCATATTGTTTTCTCTTTCATGTTAGCCCCTGTGCTCCACTCATCACAGGCTGCATGCAGACTGGACAACTCTATATTCACTATGTTGTCATAAAGAACAGTCTATACTCTGTAACTTCAGGAAGAACAGAGAAACAGTGAGTCAGGTATGCCACAGTTTGAGCACTTGAATTGAATGGAAGAATGCAGTAGCAGCAGTGTGTCAGTAGTAATACCAAACTGAAAACTGATCTGAGTAATATTTCTAAGCCCCTTATTTCCCATACACATCACTGTGTTCTTTACTAAAATGTCTATCTTTTTTTATTTAGCATCATATCAGTTGATAAGTTCATATTAAATGAGATATGTTGTCAAGGGCATCTAAAATCAGTGTCTTGGATAGCAGATCTCAAAGCTAACATGCAAAAATGTAAGCTAAAAACCAAATAAATGTTTCCTATCAGTTGCATCAAGACAGCAGCAGGAAGCCTGGTCTTTTATTTAGCATATTCATAGAACAACTACATTCACGTCAACACCATTGTCCTTTGATTCGGCATGATAAAAGGCTATCTCCTTCCATTCTTGCACCTTTCTAGTCCAAACCTACACACTCTGATTTGCTAAAATGTAATTCTAATTTATCATTTTTCTGCCTGAGGCAAAACTCTCTCAAGCCTGGGGCTGTTTGAAAAGCAGTTGGACACAAAGACAGACCCTGGGAACTTTGCCCATGCAGTCAATCAGTCCGACACCCTAGAGCGCCCAGACCCGAACAGCTTGTTTTTGTCCAAAGATATCAAACAACTTCTCCTCTCTCGTTAGATAATAAAAACATGTAAATAAGAGAGAGGTGTCTCTGTCTTCTTCTTAATTCTTTTTTCCTTTTCAAAGTTACTGGAGATGGTTGGTGGATACACAGAGTCTCTGTGGTCAGGGGCTGAGCAGCAGAGCAGACATCAAAGGCCGGCAGAGGTCTGTGACGGTGAATGCAGCTGGTGTCTGAGTCTCTGTGCTGGACAGAGCTACAGGCAGGGTCTCAGCTGCCCCACAATAAAGACACACAGGGGAAGGCAGTGCTTTCAAAGGCTAAACAAATACACACACTCTGTTATATGCAGACAAGTACACAGAGTCAAACAAACACATGAACACAAACAACAAAATTATATTCAAAATGATTATTTCTTATCCAAAATGTCATATAGTAGCAGACAAATCATGAAATCATGCTGTGTTCCTCCCCTTTCTTCATCTTTTGTTTGCCTAATTTCTTAGATAATGGGTCTTATAGAGATTTTGAACATGTCGCCATGTCTCGGCTAATGTGTTTATTTAACCATTTTATTGTCATCTGTGCAAATAATTTCTTCTTTTTTTTGGTGGGGGTGGGTGGGGGGTGGTAAAGAGATGTTTTCAAATGTGGATCGAAACTTGGGAACCCCGGGGAGATTTAAGATCATTTATGGAGCATCATGCCCCATAAATGATCTTACTCACTGGAAATTATCAATTCAGACAAATACATAATTCTGTTTGCAAATCAATAAATAAAATCAATGCAATCACATAAACTTTCTCCCCATGAGATATTCTATTGAATTATTAAAAATAAATGCACAATAGCAAAATCCTTTCATTTTTTGTGAACATTAATATACAGTATATCTGTTCATAACTGGTCTTCTTAAATTCAAAATCATAACAGTTTGTTATGAGCATCTTTATTTGTTGTTATGAAATTGAATAATTTACCCAGAGGGGGACGAGAAAAGAATCCAAAGGACAAAGAAAGAAATCCTGGTGGCATGCTGAGGACAGCTTCATGTCTGATGTGGTCCAGACTTCACAGTGGGAAACTATGTCTATGCTGTTGACTGCCTTTTTTTTTTTTCTTCTTCTTCTTCTTCTTCTTTCCCCCTTGTGTCCACTCGAGAAAGTATTTCAAACGTTCTGAGTGTGATAAAGTAACAGCAGACATGTTTCCCTACATAATGGATTAGAGTTGTTTGATTCTGTTGGATGAACTTCAAAACAAAGAAAGATTTACACTGTAGATATATATTCATTTAAAGTAAAGTCGCCAAATGTTTTCTGTTACTTATCATAGCCAATCATGGTGATTTTTAAAAGTTGATCTCAGATGACAGTTTTCTAGCTGCCTGTGGTCTCAGTTCCAGGGTTAGCCTGTAGAGGGCATGCCAAAACAGCAATCTGGTCAAGCTCAGTGTGAGTCCATGGAAATACAATATCCTCAGTAGGAGAAAAGCAAAGGGTGGCTTTCATCTGTCTTTAAAGGAAACAAATTATTTTCATAGATAGAAGAAAAAATATATTACATTATCATTTAGATGTAAAGTAAGCTTATTATTACATTACCTATTTGCAGTGACTGAAACACGCTTGATTTAAAGCAAATGAATATTACCTTAAATTTTTTGAGTTAGAGATTATTAAGCAGAATCCTGAAAATGAAGCTTTTTTAAAATACCACTTCCTCATTCCTTTTTTTTTACTGAGGCAATTTAGACAAGCTACTCATTAGAATAACGTCTTCTTTTCTCTCTAAACTGGTTAGAGGTCCTGAATAAAACATGACTTATCTATTGCAATCACGTTAGTCAAGCCATTATTCATTTAACCATTTATTTATTACTCCATTCATCTACATAAATATTTAACTATGTCTTGGCATCTTTATGGACTGCTTGCTCTGCAGCCCAATTACAAGGAGCAGTGTCCTACCATGTCCATATGCCGTCTATCTGGTGACACTATATCTCAACAATTTATGGATGACAACTCAAAGTGATATTCTGTTGGTTTTATTTGTATCTATGTAAGAATTAATCTGGGCCTAATGACTTGTAACAATATGTCCCAGCCTGTCTGCCCAATAATGCTACAACTGTATGTTTATAATAAGGCATGAAGAGGGAAATTAAATGGTTGCTGATGTGTGGTTCTTATGTAAAATATGGGGGAGTCTGGCCGGCAAGTAGCTCAGCTTGAACAGATATGAGGTTCATTTCTCACAGCCCATAAATTCCCACTTTATATCATAAGCTCTGGCAAGTTTTCATTTGTCCTGCCACAACAAAAAGCTTCTGCTCATCTGGTGAGAGGAGCATGGAAGCATGCAGAACCAAGAGGAAGCGAGGAACCGTAAACACCCACCATGGGTCCTCCTTCAAAGTGATGAACGGCCACAAAAGCAGCACTAGTTGTCTGCTGAGAAACAAAAAGAACGTTTGACCACCTGGGTGCCCATCATTTTCTCATGCTGCTTCTCAAGCATGACTATCAGGAGATGGCCCCTTTAACATTATATGTGGCTACTTCAACACAAGTCACATAAAGCTGTCTTCATTCATACTGACACAGCCCCCTCTGCTCCACCTGCTTCTAAGGTAAAGGAATATCTCCACACTCTGGTGAGATCTCAGACCTCTTCAACACCCGATCACAATATTACAACATCATGACAGTTTACTTTTTATAACAGAAGGTCTAGCAATATTATTGAGATTACCCATTCAAATTCTATTTGAGCAAACGCTTGACAGCAAAGGAGAGGAAAAATTCCAGTTCTTGAAAGTCACAAAAATAAATATACCACAACTCAGTATAAGAATAAATGTTTTTAATGTCTTTTCTATTTCAGCTTCATTATCCCCCCCCCCCTCCAAAAGAAAAATCACCTCCAAATGCCTTTTAAAGTTCCCGTTGCTGATTTAAATTACAGGACTCTAAAAATCAGCAGTAAATCAAACATCCACCCTCACATCACCCCAGTATCCTTAAAATAGTCTTTTTTGTCAATTACAATCAAAAACACCCGCTGTTGTGACCCCTTTTCTCCCTGCCTTTCTTTTCTTGTGGACTACCCAAATCACTGTGTCTGTGTGTGACATTACTATCCTTCATGATGATTTCATGAATGTCAGAGCCAATGATTTCGTTTGTGGGCACATTAATGTTTAGGAATATTCCAGTTGATCAAACTAAAAAAGTCACAAATCTCTGTTTTAGCTCATCCAAACAGTTAACCCCTTTACAACTGCAATTTTGGCTGTGCAGGGTTATGAAGTTAAGAAAAGAGACTGCATTAAATTTAGGTGAACTGGTTAAAATATCTGTATGTTGTACATCCCTACTGTGACACTCGAGGGCTGTGTTTGGGTTTCTCCTCTTATTCACTTATTTACCTACTATAGTGTTCACTTTATAGGGGACTCAATAGGATGTCAGACACTACTTTAATGCAACAGAGCATCACATTTATGTGCTGAATATTCATAGTCATACAAACACCAACTGCAAAAGTACACATTAAATTTGAGGTGATGGACAGAAATTACAGATTTTTTTTTATTTTTTACAATTATTATTTTTGAAAGCATGTTGTAATTAACACAAGTCTCTGTTACACTGACGTAAAAGTGTATCACACAAATCTGTATGCATCTGTAATGATTCATTGATTAATATTACTCATAAAAAGACACTTGTGAAATGTCATTACAAAATAAATGTTTGTAAACTTTTTTTTTACAGCCACAGTGGCCCCATTATTATAACTGGCATGCAAATTTTCCAAAGGCTAGCTGCAAACCAATATAGCCTATCACTATTGTGGTTATGTTTTAACTTAAGTTTCAAATATGGTTCCCTGTTCATACTTTTTTAAAGCAATACTACACAATTTTCCAACCTTAAAACACTTTGCCTCTGATTTGTTTTGATAACACTGACATAATTAGAATTCACATTTAGAGGGTCATCATTGCCCGGCAGTTATACCTGAGGCTGAGAAACTGCAATTCACAACTTTGTGTTCCAGCGTAGAGCGCCACATGGCTGCTGTGTTTTGCTTTATGGCACCGCATCATACACCAGCAACTGGATATCAACACACTGGCCATTTTGGAAACCCAAAATGGAATCCTCCATGCCGGGGGCTATGTCTGCTTGGTCTGCAGGGTCGCTGCTGCAGTGATCGCCCTTGTCTTGGTGGTTGGTGGCGTCCTGCACCGCATCCTAATGGTTGTGGTGCGGACCCGGCCGGCCATGGGCTGGGTGGTAGAGGAAGGCACAGTGAGATTACATAATTAAAAGAGCACTTATCAAACCTCAAAATGTTTTTATCCATAATTTAGATTGTGCAAAACAAATTCATGTTTCTGCCATTTTATTAGATGTGTACTTAATGAAATGCATAAGAAGAAGTCTCAATTTTGATTGCTGAAACTACAATACAAACATTTTGTAGTGCAAGATGTAAACAAAATGATCAATTCAGAATTTTTATGAGAAAACATTTTCAAAAACTTATCTTGTGACTATTACTTTGTAAACATAACCTCTCTGCAGTTAGTGAAGCTAATGACCAGTGGCATCCTGCTGGCTCAACTTGTCCTGCAAAATCTGTCTGGTGCATGGGGGACATGACTGGCATGCCACTACTGTCTCTTTTTGATACCGCAGAGTTTGTGACTGGCAGGTCATATTTCCCATGACTCCAGTCCCTGAAACAGCCATCATTCTAAGAGGATGTTTTCAATTCCCCAGGTCTGTAGCCCTTGCCTCTCAGAAAGAAGGTCAAGTTTGGCCCACCACTCACTAACCAAAAGGGTGAGGCCTAGCAGCTGGTGGCAATCAATGGCTGTTTAAATGTTCAGTAGCTCTACCACATGACTGTGGTTTAGAGATACTTGTCACATATGCCTGAAAGAAATCATAAAATAGAAAAAATGAAAACTTAAAAGAACAAAATGGCTGCTGTATTAATGAAATATGTACTATTATATTGTAGGGACATTTTAGTGTAACATATTCAATAAATAACACATTTGTATCAAATAATATAAGGAAGTTTAAACACAGATATTGTCCTTGTCTAAATGGTGTGTAGAAAATCCTTAAGAACTTATAAAGTACTGTGTAAAATAGTAAAAAAAATAAAAAAATAAAAAAATAAAAACAGCTTGAACACTGCACTTTGTAGACCAACATAAATAAACAAATATGTGACCTCACATGAAGAATGCTTCACACACAGTTGGGTCTAATGTTCATGCACTGGCACATTCAGCTGCACATCGCATGCGTTCAAAGCAAGAAACCCAGAAGGATGTAATTTGTGTGTTTACCCATGTTCAGGTCAGTGTTTTCAGGTGCATACACCTTTACATGCTCTTGTTTAACCATTTATAGACACACACACACACATTAACACCCAAGCCCATGCATATATTGACACACACTTTCCCTTATGTTGTTTTAGCAGGGTTTGGGGGGGGGGGGCATAGCAGCAATGGTCTGGAACAGGCCTGTTTTTTTTTGGTACAGGTCAAACTCTGGCCAGGCCTTAAGGCAGCAGCCATTTGATCCTTCCCGAGGTGCCTCTGGTTTGGGAGCCGTTTGAACCTCCACCTGCTGAGAGAACTTCACTTCAGATACATTGCCTAGGCCTCTCTGAACACTGCAGAGGGGAGGCAGGACATCATGTTAAAGTCAACACCACGGGATCAGTTCACTCTTTGTGCTGGGCTTTGAGGGTGACCTCCATTCTTGGACCATGCAGAGGAAAGATGAAGTGCGGTTGCTCATGTGGTCAACGCACATTGACCGAGGAGAAAGGCTTTTCCCTCTTTTAAAATGAACTTCTTTCGGACTGTGTTTGAGCTATATTTTATGACTATACTCTGAGCCAAGGAAACTCTTAAAATTGTCCCATGCTGAAAAAGCTATCACTGTATCTGTGAGTAAAAAAGGGTGTCACATTTTCAAATGACTGTTGTGTAACTTGCAGAATTACAGTGAACACAGTCTTTACATAATGTAATCCCACGGTAATCTGGACAGTAAGTAAATATTTATGATACTTCACTTTCACTAATTTCTTTGATAGTTTGGTGTCAGTTGTGAGTATCCCTCAAGGTTAGGGATGATGATCTTTGCTAGACTGATCTATCACTGGGTTCTCAAAAAGCTAACGACAGCAAACTTGTCTTTAAAAGTATTTCATCTATTTTAATCAAATATTTTCAAATATGTCATTGCACAACAATGAGAAACTTGGGATCATTGCTACCTACAAAACTGCTCCAGTTACTCAGCAATTTATTTATTTATTTATGTATTTATTCATTTATTTGTTTATTTATTCATTCATTCGTTTATTTATCTATTTGCACTAACATTCCTCTCAAGATAATGCCACATCATCTATTTTGGTCAATATCAGGAGTCGGATGGATGGATGGATGGATGAATGCATGGATGGATGGATGGATGGATGGATGGATGGATGGATGGATGGATGGATGGATGGATGGATGGATGGATGGA
>JBBBVU010000019.1:11324082-11334748 GCA_037177055.1 Atherinosoma microstoma
GATGGATGGATGGATGGATGGATGGATGGATGGATGGATGGATGGATGGATGGATGGATGGATGGATGGATTATTTGAAACTTTTGCTTAAAAAAAAATCTTCAAAGATGTATTGTTCCTTTTTTGATTACCAGGCATCCTGTAAAGCAGTTTCAGAACACAATCCTCCATCCACTATGCATCTGAGTTAAGACAAGATTTTTTAAAATTGTAATATCAATCTCATGTCTCCATAAAAATAGACGTGTTTTTGAGCATCAGTAGTCAGACTTTAGCCTTAATTTTCATTCATTATCATTTCTGTAGTGTACATGTTAACACAAATCTTTTGCAAATAACAAAGGTTTTGGTAAGTCTCTTGCTTTCATTTTTTTGTGTGTCTCCCCCCCCTCCACACACACACACACAGACACACACACACACACACACACACACACACACACACACACCTTTCTGGATTGCACGTTGTACTCTTGGTGTGATCTCTGCAGGATGCCTGCTCCTAGTTTGAGTATTATCAGTCCTGTATTTCCTCCCTTTGTAGAGAGTTTGTCTTAATGTGGATTGATGATTATGCAGGTCCTAGGATATGTTTTTCTCACCTTTTCCAGTTTCATTCCTCTTGATCCATCTTCAAAGGTCCTGTGGTAGTTATTATGATTTGGACATGGTTCAGATCAACCAATCTGTCTCAAGAAGAGCAAATTTTTTTTCAGCAACCAGACTTTGCATGTTTGGTTTTTTTGGGTTTTTTTTTTTCCATTTTTACAGTGGGGTACCTTTGCAATCCACGCTTCCAATCTCATCTACTTAACTGGAACACCTGACATACTTTCTTCAACTTGGAAAGTGAAGGATTATTCAGTGTGTTCAATAAAAACATAAAAAGCACAACTGCTTGTGAATTATTATTTCCAGTTCCCCTTAACTGTTACATAGATTAAGATCAGACCACATGAAACAGTCATGCAGTTCAAAATTCCTGCATCCGTTATATTAATCTATACAAGATGAAACCACAATTATTGTCTCCCTGGAATAAAATAATGGAAAAGGCAGCTTGTTTGCTGAGCAATGAGCTACTATTTGAATGTTCGTATGCCAAGGTCGACATTTCACAGGCCACATTATTTTAGGTTACATTAATTCATTATACTATTACACTTTTCTATTTCAGATTTCCCCCCTCTATTAAACCCCTCCAACTGAGAGTCCTGTCCTCTGTTTGCACACAATTGTGCTGTTGGTGGCTACCTGTTCAGGTTTTCATGTTGTTTTCTGCCTGTGCACTCTACTTGTCGGAAGAGGCAAGATGAGGAGTCATCCATCTCCAGCTAACAGCCACCAGTCTGGCCCCATGCTGGAGCCCCTGAGAGAGGAAGTGATCGCTCACAGCACAGGAGCACATTCCCCCTCAACACAGGGGGCACATGGCCATTTAACCCATCAAAGCCCAAACTACTTTTCTTTCCAATCGCATGCAACTGTGAACGAGTATGTCTGTAAATGTGTATATTCTGCCACTACTTGTGCTTGTGCATTTATATATGTAAATGTGCACACAGAAATTACCAGGTTCCAGTGCATCACACCATACCTGCTGGTAAGGAGTAGTAAACAGTATTACTTGTGTCAGGCCACATGCACAGTACCACAGTCTATCCTTCACATACCACCTCAATCTTCAACACCCTTAATACTCTGTGTATAATTTCTAGAGCACCCATCCTGCCACTCTCCCCTACTGGCATGACT
Organism: Atherinosoma microstoma; assembly: GCA_037177055.1. Taxonomy (NCBI): domain Eukaryota; kingdom Metazoa; phylum Chordata; class Actinopteri; order Atheriniformes; family Atherinidae; genus Atherinosoma; species Atherinosoma microstoma. Next base: position 11,325,838 of record JBBBVU010000019.1, read on the forward strand.
ACAACATACCTGGACACATAGTCTTGCAGTAAAACCTGCCTGAGGAATTGACACTCCAAGTGTTTCTCCACACTTTTTCTAATGGCATTGTGAGCCCCCTGCCTCTGCTGGGATGGAAGGTGTTTAGCACCTCACTGTTTTTACTTTAACAGAAGAGGGACACTAGCACTCCCCTGGCTGTACAGGCCAAGCCCAGTTCCTCTGTTATCATTTCCACTGTGGGCACACTTCCTCCCGTTGAATCACAGGTATTTATGTGGGTGGTAGTATAGCTTGGCTGGCTGTTCTGACTCTGTAAGCCCTGACTTGGTAAAAGGTTTCAGACAGAGACAAATGCTCCCAAAACCCAGGTGACACCAAGGTGAAAATCTCAATCTGTATATGGGCAAATGTCTGAAACAGACAATTGTGTGATAGAGAGATAATGGTTGACCATGCACCATTACAGAAATAGAACTGTCCATGAGGAATGAGATGACAATGAAGGGAACACTGGAAATGAGAGAGCTCTTGCGTGGTGAATACATACGCACTGAAGCCATTGAGCGAGAGGGAGACGAGAACTGAACGGGTAGTTAGGTCAAGAAATGAAAGAAAATGGAGTCATAGAGGTTAGGCAGAATGACTTTTAAACAATAAAATTGACGACCCTTGTCTGTAGAAGTAAAGTGTGGACGTTGTGAGCCATGACCAAAAAGCTATTGTTGACTAACGTCAACTGTATGCGTTATCTTTGACCCCTGTGGCTAGAAATGGAAAAAGAGGGTGAATGGAGGAAGCAAATATGAATTACAGGCGTGGTGATATGACAATGGAAAGAAAAGAAATGAGTCATTCTGAGTCAATTCTCAAGATGATCGCACGGTATAAATATCCTCAGGTAATATATTTGTATTCACAAAGAAAGTGCAACAACATTTCTTTTCCCTTATGAGCAGAGCTCTCCGTAAAAGCACGGCAGTTTGAGAGAAGACCGACTGCAAAGGTCATAATTATTTGCAGTCATGCTGCTCCTCACTTAACAGATGGAGACAACCTGAGTCAACATTTTCAATTAAAAAAGAGAATGCAACCAAACAGAGGGGAAGAGAAAGTACACAACTTACACATGCACACAAAGATATACACACAAGCTGGAAAAACAGAAATGACCTTGAGGACCTGATACCTCATTAAAAGTGATGCTCCAAGCCTGCAAACAGGCTAATTAGACAAATTCTGTTCACACTTAGCAGTGGTACACATGGTAGGGGGTGCAAGAGACCGTATTGGGTTTGTGTGTCAACTAGATGTATTAAGAAAAGAAAAGAAAAGGGGAAAAAAAGCTTGTTTGAAATCTTTGGTTTTTTTTGGCAAATTTTCAAATTCAGTTTCTCCTGATAAACTTCAGGGCAAACTGATACAGATGAACACTAAACTAACATGTTATTACATGCTGATGAACATATGGGTGTATTATGTTTGGGTATGGATGAGTAATGTCCTCCTCTCAGTTATGAACAGAAACTGCAACTTTCTTGAAATCAATGTCAAATTAATGTGTATTGCCACTTTATCCATAAAAGATTTATCTCTAAATCTTTCAATTTAAGCCATTTAGTGATGAGTTTAAATGATCAATGTGTAGTAAAACATGGAACATAGACAATTGCTTATTTATGTTACGGAATTGTTACAGAACAGTGTGTATCAATTGTTCATTAATGATTTAAACATAAAATTTGTGAAATAAGATGGATATATGAAGTAGAACTTAAATGACTTTTACACATTAGTATACTTATATGACATAGGGTGAGCCAGAATACCATGGATGACTGAATGTCAGCATCCTAAAATGCTTACAGGGTTAGGTTATTAAAACTGATGTAGAAGTGCTCATCATCACTCGATCTCTCAGACCAAACTTGGTAATGGTCTGGGATACGAGGCCACATTCCTAGAACAATGTTAATGTGTCCCATACTCACCTAGTGATTATCTGATTTTCTGCAATAATAAAAAAAAAAAAATCTGATAACAATAAAGTTTGTAAAACAAGGTCAAGATGAACAGATAATATCAGCTTTATGGTTCTACTTAGTTTTATTAATGCTGTGTGAGTGAATAAAACAGCTGAGAGCACAGAGCCGAAGCTTTGAGTCCATTTCATACCTGCCGTTTGCTCTTTTACTTTGGTTGTTTAGGAACTAGCAGCTTTTCAAAACTGCTGGTGCTCAAATGTAACATAGCCAATCTTAAGCTCTTAGATCACTGGAATTATTCTTTTGTCAGAACTTGTTATAGGCATTACATGGTTCACACTGTCCATGGATCTATTACAGGCAATAAAATTACAGTTCCCAGAGAGCAGAGCGGTTTCTTTTCTTCCTATTTCTGAACAGAGACTTGTTAAGATTAAACACTCACTATAAAAACCTCACATTGTGTGTCTTTAATCAGCAGAGCTGCACTTAAACTGAGCTGGAATTTGGGATTTTGTGCAAACAATAAACTTATCATTGATGTCCTATTAGTTGCTCACAGATTGAAAGCCTTTATTGTGCCTGGGTGTCGTGCATGTGTAGGAAGGGTTCAAGTTGAGTCAGCACTGATGGGCCATTGAACAAGCAAGGAAGAAAGCAACGGGTAAAATGACCGATGTCCAGGGGAAAAAATGGCATTAGAGAAATCACAACTCTAACCAACGGTGCTCTTGTCACTAAGCTAATCAGCTGATGCTGGTTTTATGTGTCACACGGCAACATTGAACCAAGCACCTTTGTCTGGCATTTGTGAACTACCAAACAAGACCAGCTGCAGGTTAACAAAGATGTCTTATTTTTCACTGATAAAGCAGGATATGTGAAAAGGACTTGAGTGTATTGTAGGCAATATGTTAATCTGACATTTGTTTGCAAGTGGTTACATAAGAAATATGTGGAGATGAATTTTAATATCAGTTCTAAACGTGCTCTAACCTGTAACTGTTCAAAAACAGTAGGAACATGGATTTTTTATTTCTATTTTTTTTACCCCTGATTGTTAGAAATCAATCTTAAAAAATAGTTGACAAAGGAAACATACTGTATGAATGTGATACTTTTGATCTAATAGAACATTTAGAGCATGTTTGATTTCTTTCTTGAGTTAAAATAATCATTGTTGTTAATAGCAAGGAAACAAAGAACGCCTGGAAGAATGTTTTTCCTTCTTTGTGGATAAAACCTGTGGAGGTAAAAAAAAAAAGTAACTTCAATTTCGACCTCCTTCTTTAATACATTAAGTGTTGGCAGATGAGTTGCATTATGGGTAATGCAGACAGTAGCTTTTAATGAGCAAAAAGAAGTATCAAATATGATTTACAGGCTGGAATCCTCATTATTGTTGTTGGTGGATTTTATCAACTGTTGCTAGAAATTTAATCTTTAGTTCTATAAGGAGGCTGAAAATACAATTTCTCTTTTTTCCCAACAATTTCTTTAAGGTTGTGCTTAAGATACGTACAAAAGAAGAGAAGAGAGAGCGAAAGAGAGAGGGAGGGAGCGGGGGCAAGAGACAATGAATCTTCTTTGGTCAGTGTAACTTTTTGGCTTTTAAGTTAAATGACCAAGCGTAATGTAAGAAGCATAACAAACCAAGACAAGATGCCATCATGCAACTTTTTTCATAACAAAAGAAAAAAAAAATCCAAACTGTTGTCCAAAACAATTTAACAAAGAGGGAAAAAAACCAGCTCCAAAACTCAGTTGTCTCCAATAGCACTTTTAATAGAAATATTTCTCTAAGACTTTTCAAAGGCACCACGGTGATGTGGGCATTTGCTCAAGTAATTATTATTACTATAAAAATAACATTAAAACATTCAGAATGGAAACCCTAGGTCAATATCTACATTTTTAGTTGCATTTTATATAACAGCTGAAATTATACCTTCAAAACGAATACGTTCGATTTCATTTTTAAAGAATAGGTTCATTTTTAGGTTAAAAAATATGCAATGAATTGTCCTGATTTGAAAAGGGCAAATATACAGCACAAGGATAAGTACAGCAGATTCTAAAGAGTGATATTTTTAATGTGTTCTGTTTTGCAGATTTCCATTTCAGTTTTTCATGAAACGGGTTAACAGCCAAAAATGACAACAAAGCACTGTTATTAATGATGACTTTTCTGACTGACAGCAGCATCCTGGTAAACATCATCTCAAGCTGACAGCCCCAGAGAACATATCCAGCATGTGACAGCCATCCCAGACCCACATCCACACATGAAAAGGCTTTGTGTTGAGAAGCCACTCTACTGAGAGAGAAAAGGACATGTTGTTCTCAGTTAGAAATGGACTGAAAGAGAGAAAGTGTGTGTGTGGGTGTGTGTGTGTGTGTGCACGAATGTGTACATGTTATCTGTACTGTGATAGAACAAGGAGTGCTGATTTAGACATAGCCAACCCAAACACAGATGCCCCAGTCCTTCCTTCCTGTGGGTAACAGAAGGAGACACAATGTGTTCACGAGGCCAAAGCTGACAAAGGGATTAATCCGATGACAACAAATTCTGCAATCTCTGGCATGAGTCGCAGACGGAAAAAAAACAAAAAACATATCAGATGGTGGTAGCAGCACTGCTGCAGACAAGCATGCAGAGACGCAGAAGCTTCCAAGAAAACAAAAAACCATGACGACTCATAAGAAAAGCAAAATGCATTTGACTCGATATATTGGTGTCACATATTACAGCACTAACAGAACCACAAAAAATGTTATTTCTCTTATTAGAATTCATCAACTTTTTTTTCACTGATTTATTAGTGTAATCTGGTAATCTGTCAATCCTGCTATTATCTCTTGCCTTCTCATGTCTTTCTTTTTATCTCTTCCTGTGTCTGTCTTTTCTTTTACACCCTGAATGTTGTTTTGGAGGCTGACATGAACCTCTGAACATCTGCCTGAGATACAGTGGGAGGAGCAGACCAGAGAGACTGAGATGAGGTTGAGTTCAAGTGAACCACCCACGGCGCTGGACTGTTACGGCCATTGGCAAGTCATCTCATCAGAGATGCACTCTCTGCCTCTGTATGTGTGTGCATGTGTGTGTGTTTGTTTGTATATGTGTGTGTTTTCTGCTAAAATAACATAATCCCAGAAGAGGGGAAAGAGAGAGACATATTTTGAGGGAAAAGGGGAGATACTAGAAGAAAAAATTATGGCAGTGATGAGAGAAAAGGGCGATGAAGGGAAAGGGGGGCAGAGCAGAAGAGGAGCAAAGCATTAGTAGTTCTTGCCAGCTGCCAAATGATGCCCTTGATTGCCTCTCTTCTTGTGCAGAAACAGAAGGTGTGAGGGGTGATTAGGCCTGGGCTCGATCCCTGATGAACAGATGTTAATAACAAAGCCCATGTTCATTGTGGTTAATAGCCAAGCGCACCAGGGCTGGCTGCTGAGGCTAGGGGAAAATCTGCCTTCATAGCTCTTCTCCTCTCCTTTCCCTTCATGGGAGAGAGATCGGTTCCCTCTACTAATGTTTTGGCTGTACACTAACGTAATGAGCATGGTATTTGCAAGAAAAGGTAATGATAATCAGTCACAGGGGCAGGAAAAAACAGCAAATGATAGTGCGTCGCATTCAGGAGATAGAGGAGCTCAGGGTTTATGCTGTTAACTTTTAGTTGATGATAGCCTTTTGATGATATCAGAGATAAAGGCGTGTTAATAAAGGAGGGCTGTATGGCTGAAATCCTATTAGGTTATCATCTTCAGGATGTAATGACAACAGCTATAATGTGCAGTGGTATTGGCATAAGTCAGTATCGGCAAAGCTCAAATCATTTAATTCCAATCAATGCACAGCAACATATAGCATCTTAGGCTAAACCATTCAGTTCTATCAGTTTTGGAATAATATTTTAAGTTCTTGTTCAAGAACAAAAATACATTTTAGGGTAAAGTTTAAGTAAGAAAGGCTTATAAGTGAAATTATATGTCTTTTCATCCCTCTTTATGAACGACACTAAGAAAAAACAGCTACAGCTACAGCCCCACTTACTTACTTCTAAATAGTACACAGTTTACTTATAAAACATTCAAATGCATTGAATTATTGAAGTGTAGCAGATGTTGAAAAGGAAATTCTTCTGGTCTGTTTTTATTGGTGGGGGGAAATTTTCACTACATCCCAGGTATGTATGTTCCCTTCACCAATTCTGTTTTGTCAGTGTGTACACAGCATGGAGGGAGACTCATCTCACACTCAAATATCTCCATGGGGAATATAAAGATGGCAGAAATGCATGCTGAGGCCACTCCTTTTATCCGGGCCATGGAAAGAGAAACATGGGTTCCGGTGGCAAAGAAAATGTGACATTTTCCACAACGTGATATGTGACATCTTCAACCTGATGCCTTGTCTAAAATAGACAGAAGGAGGTATAATGAATGTACATCAGTGACACAAAGATGTGCCACCAGGGCATTGCAGGATTTCCTCTTTGGAGCATTCTGACTGGCTTGCTTTTAAAATGCACAGAGGGTTAGCTGCTCAGGTTGCTCAAATTAGGAGATTTTGGAGAAAATTTGTGTCAATCTGCTGTAGTGAGAGACAATACTTTGGACAAGAGCAGCAATTTCTAAAACAGCTCTTTATGCTTTATTGCACCCAATCAAACCACACTGAAAAGTATTTTCAATGACGCTGTTTGAATTTCTCTTTATGTGGCTCAATATTCAACAAAAGGTTTCAGGTGAATATGTTTTTTATCGGGATTCATGCTGTCAGCTGATGACCTGGATTGTTTGCTTCATATGAAATCTTTCACTGGTACGATACTATGTTACTTTAATGTATGTTTGGCTGAAACTCACAGGAGGTCATAAAAGTGTTGAGGGACCAGCTGTCACTCAATGCTTCATTACAGCCCCATCATTGCTATGACAATGGCACATTTCTGGGCTTTCTTTTGACATGTATAGATCAGCTTGATAGATTACAGAAAATGTTTCATCAAGACCCAAATATCCCCTGTAATCACCCTCACTGTGAGACATTGAAGGAAAACAGATGTTTTCTTATGGGTTTGAGTGAGCCAGAGAAACCATGCACATCATGAAAGTCACATATTGAATGTGCTGTATATGTATATCAGTGCTTCCAAACCTTCCTTGCCTTAGTACCCCTATAGCTTCAGACACTTTTAGACTAGAGGAAGTTTATATATTATTTTTGTAGGACTTCCCCGTTTCTTTTTGTCCATACAAGAGCAACAATTTCTAAAACAGCTATTTATTTTTGTTGTTTCTTTTGTGATTATACTTTTGTTTTTAATTCTTCTTAATGCTTTCTGCACCCCACTGTAATGTTTCTAATGTTTGTATGTAAAGCACCTTGAATTGTCCTGTACATGAATTACATATTGCAGGACCTTAGGATGTTGATAATTCTTAGAAGTCTGTTACTCAAGTGTATTTATGCTCTTATCTTAAAACAGGCACTCTCCTGCAGGAATATATACTGTAATTGGTTTTATTTAGGCTACATTGTTCAGGAAAATGTAGCCTAAACAACAATTCCTAACATGTCCATTGAAAAATTGGACAAAAAAAGAGTAAAAAGCCTCTGTGTCAATGCATCAGAAGACTATCTGATATTTATTTTAAAAAATTCATGAGGTACAGTGATTCAGGGACAATATGTTTTATACAAAAAGTGTTGTTGTGTTCTGATGCAGTCTAATAGATCCATTGATGACTACTAAGGGCACAGTGTGTAACAAAATCAAAGATCAACGACAAAAAACTTTATAAAAATAATATATCAATAAAATATATCAATACAAACTGTATTTCTATTGTTATCTAATCACTTTACAAAAATTACTGCTATGTTTTTAATTTCTTGGAAAATGCCACTTGTACAGGTTCTACAGGTGGGTCCACATACATGGCAGCTGCCATATTTGAGACTCCATTTTTATTGTGTTTTTTCTGAAAGGACAAAAAAGTGACCCTCTGAGCTTTAAAACTGGTCCCGGCTTTGCTTCACAGGTATTAGAGCACCGTTTGGGATAAGTTTCACCTTAAAAGACAGGTAAAGCCTGATGTACGACATATTAGGGCCAGGGCGTGCTTAGGCTTGCTTACTTTTCTGATTGGCCAAGGGCCAGGCCGCCCTAAGATAATCGCACGCACCATCAGTCTAATTTCAGGAAGCAAAATAGAAAGCAGGTTCTGTGGCAGAAACGGACACAGAATGGATCTTTTACACGGACAGTTTAGCTTTAAAGTTCTGCAAGATGGTTTTCTGGACAAGACTGAGGTATTTTGTCAACTCAGTGCTCCAGATAATGCAGCAGAAGGCAACTTCAGCCGGCCGTGGGTTGAGGGATAGAAAATGAAAGTCAAACTTAGGGCTGGGAATTACTTGCTGCTAGCGACGCGTCCGTGTACGTATCATGACTGCCACGAGTTTGTAGCATCCATTTGGCACGTAAGCCACTCATGTTGACGCGAGGTAACGTGTCACATGCGCAAGTTGCAATATTGACTTGAACTCTAAAGGTGCTCATGCACAATTTTGGTCAATGGGCCGCACATACCGCATGTATGTGCACATTGGCCGCATATACCGCCTCTGACTGCAATGTGACCTTTTCTCTTTTGTTTCAACAGTAAAAATAAAATCAATTCTTCTTCCTCGTTGGCAAAGTCCATTTTCAACACAAGATCTTTGTTGTTAGCTGAATAAAGCCCGGAAATACAATGTACCGGCCCTCCAGTATTGACCGTTTTGGCCGTGTTGTACCTTCGTCTTTTACAGCAAGTATCCACGATTTTCCAGGGGCTTCTTCCAGGTTGTGGGCCTGCCCAAAATTTATGGGCGAAACTTCCGGTTTGAAGCCGTTGTCGCTTGCCAGCCGGCGTATTTACTTTACAATATT
>JBBBVU010000019.1:11334848-11350495 GCA_037177055.1 Atherinosoma microstoma
CAGGCTTGGGTTTTGGCGGACGTGTCAGGTGAAATTCAGACAGCAGGTTGTACCTGCATAGCAGGTGCTGGGCGCTCCTGCAGCCACACTGCAGCCATCATGTGGAAGGTTAGTCCAGTGTACAGTACAGGTCATCACAGGCTTCCTACTCAAGTTGTAAACTTTGCAAAAAATAAAAAGAGAAAATCCTCGACAGCGCTCCAGTCCCATTGTGATTTGCTGATGAGAACCAATGGCAACTACGTCACATGCGCACAATAGGAAAAAAAACGATCACAGACTTCATGATCAAAGCTTTGTTTGTTGTTGTTTTTGATGATGATGATTTTCCACATGATCTGCTGACACGGGCAGTCAGCTTTTCTCTTCCGCTCATGATCTGGTTCAAGGCGCTATGAATTAAGCCACTCGTTTAGTTTTCGCTGGTTGTACGTACAACCACGCACAGCACACGATGTTCCTGAACTCCGGGACATCTCGTTATTTCTTACTTTTTTAGCAATCGACCGCTAACTTTAGCCTGTAGCTCCCGCCGACCATCTCGAATCTACCCAGCTAAACCGCTACTTCCGGTTGCGCCGGAAATTTCAGCCATAACTGTTGATAATGGCGCCCCCTATGAACCGCTTCAGGAAAATTGTGGATACACACAGACGTAGCAGAACATTGGCGTGTAAGCATGCGTACACAGCAAGTATATCCCAGCCCTTAGGAGACACGCAGTTTGCTGCATTGCATTCAAGGTGGCTCGGAAATCACAACTCTTAACAGTTTACTTTACACAAAGACAACTACAATAGAAATAAACAAATCAGGATTAATAATCTGTTTAGAATCTATGTAGGCTTCCTAACAGCTTACACAACTATTATATATTGATAAATATTCTATTGAAAAATAGAATCAAATAGAACAAACATAAAAAAAAGATTTAAAAAAGTTCTGCAATCAATATGAGATTAATCGGGATATATATATATATATATATATATATATATATATATATACACTACACTCAAAAAGTTAGGGATATTTGCCTTTTTATATGATGTCAGAATGCACCTAAATTAACCTTTATTTGTGAACTTAATTTTACTGTCTTTATGCTTTTGATTGCACACATATAACTATTCAATGTTTAAGTACTTACTGTACAACAAGCTGTTCTCAACAAGGTGAATAACCATTAAAAAATCCCAAAAGGTGTCTGAACCTTGAATCGTTCACTAAAGCCGCTTTCAGAGGTGCTTAATGAAATGGGAAAAATGCATTTGAAAGTTGTTTTTTTTACTTCATTTTGTGCTTTGATGAACAAACCTGAAATTTTAGTTGCTGTGGTTTTTGTTTTAACACAGAACTATGAACTACCCAGTAATTTTGTAAAACTTTAGCAAAATATTGGACAAAAGATGCGGTAATTGCTGAGTTTTGCCTTTATTGTGGTTAGAAAAAAAAAAGTTTAATGTGTCTTTATCATGTTTTACTATTGCTGTGTTAGTATCCAGGGATTCATCGCTGCATCAGGCCATCTTCAGAGGTGTTGTCGCATTGGTTCAGACTTCGTAGTATGTTTTATTGGTGGCACAAATTCAATCTCCCATGGACTGAACAAAAAGATGGACTCAGTATGCATATATGTACATATGAAGTGTTCTTTTCCAAAATTATAATAAATCAAAATTTAAGAAAACAGAGTTTGTCTTGCCATTTTGCTCTGTAGTGAGGCCATTCACTGCTCTATCAATGTTTCATGCCAAATCGCTATATTTCCTTCTTTAAAATGTACTTGGAAATGTTCCTTGTGCAAACCGATTTAGTATCTAGGTATAAAATATAATTTTCCTGAAAATGATTCAAATGGATTTATAGCGTTTTGGAGAAGAATTCTTCGTATGTAACATACATTATGATGCGGGGAGGCTTTCAGAGCAGGTTTACCTTTTGATTTCTTTGGTGATGCAAATTTTCTTTCCAGTTCATTTGTTGATGTGGTTTTAAAGAACCAAGATAGTGACAGCCAAATTGCCTAAGTCAGGTCTTCAGAAATGTACTTGACAAATCAGTGATGCATGGCATTATGGCATGCATAGTCATCTTTTATAGGAATTATCAGAGGAGCTTCCAAGTAGATAGTTAATCATCATCAGTCCATCAAACTAGTTTTTCAGGAGCATTTAATAAAGTGTGTCCTCTTTGAACTAAAACCTATTATCCAAACTCATTTCAATGTGATTTTAAATGTAAGATGTTTATTGCAGACAGCATTCTAAGAGTGAATTGAATTGTCATCAATTGTAATCCTACCATCATATTTATCATGCAAGGACTACAGATGGGGATTAAAGTTAAGTACTGAAGGAAAAGGGGGAAAAAGTCATAGCAAAAAGGAAACTTATGATCAAATTATCTGAATACGCTTTTTCATAAAGTCACATTTAATCCACATATTGTTTTTCTTATTTTAGAGCACACAAGGAGATGTATGTGCTGCATCTGTCTAAAAGACTGTCTACCTCATAGAGGCACATGATCATTTTTCAAGCTGGATATTATTAATTATTTATTGTTGTTGTTTGTTTTAGTATCTATTTGGAAATCTGAATATATCTCCCAAACAGACAAGAAAATTTATGTTTTTAACATGCTACAAATGTTGTAAAGAGTGACATATAATCACAACCACAATATTTCCTTAGTCCAAGCTATAAGTCATTGGACTTATTACATCAACCATCCTACAAGGATTCACAGAGACTTTGTAGCGTTTTTGAAAAATGCTAAAAATATTTTTAAAAAGCCAGCTTGAGATGCAACTACAGTAAGATTTTCATGAAATTCTCTACAACAGTGTGGGGTTTGACAATTGATGAAGGAAGAAGATATTTAATTTTTGGCTTTTGAAGCAAGTTTTCCATTACTGCCTTTAACCAAATGTTTAACCATACATGACTTTCAGCTGTCTCCACAATTTGAATAATTTTTGCTGTTTGTATGTGTGACAGTGATGGTCCAGTGACTATGCCTCAGATTGATCATGCACCCTTGGCCACGGTGATATCCCTTTGGCTGAATGGTCAGTGCGCATGACTGTCACCGCCCTGACCCTTAATTGTCGTATGCATATGATTCATTTGACATGAATATGGAAAATATTTGGTGTCTGTATTTTTTTTCTCGTTTTTTGTCCCCAGATTTTATTCTTTCCCACATTTGTTGCAATCCTTTGTAGAATCCATGGTGACTATAGCTGCAAAGCAGTAGTTAGATCAAATGTTTAATTGAAATCTCAAGTGCTGTGCATTTACCACACATCTTCTGTTCCAAACAAATCTTTGCAAATATTCTACATAGTATTTTTCCTACATATGTGACTTCAAAACTATAACCATCTATTTCACATTAATAAAAAGCAAGCCTAAAAGGTTTTTTGCATTTTCTATTTTTTTGGACAATAATACAAATCCATGTTATTTTAACAAAGAGTTGAGATAAACATTTATAATATAGTAACTATAGGGAAAGGGTAGAAACTTTAATCAATATAGGATACTTACTTTTGGCATAACATACCCAAAGTGGCAGAGATGGCTCAAGTTGGTTTATTTCCACAAATTTCAAATAAGATTCATTATAGTCTCTTTACTCTACTAAATATTAGAGCGGGCAGTTAAAGGGATACAGTAATATGAGCTAATGTGGTGTTTCAGCACATAAATTCACTAAAATAGGATTCTAAAGCTTAAATTCTGTGACTGGTGATAATGTGCATTAATGAATAGTAAAACTCACCTTCAAAAGGAAAGAATTATTTAGATGACAGCCCTTGTTCTTTCTTTAAATTGAAAGGAGACAATACTAGTTAAGAGTTATATTCCCAGCGGTATGCTTTTTCTCTCAGGCGTCAAGCACTGCTGTTTAATGTACACTCATGCCCCATCTACCTTCTCTTCCATTATTTCACTCTCCAAACCTCCGTCTCATGCACACTTTCCCCAGGCCCCATGCTGTCCCTCTCTATTTATTGAATACATCTTTTACTCTGCAACATTTTTCCACCTGAGCTGGCAGTTGCAACTTTTATGGGGGTGGTGCACACAGGGCCACAGAGAGAAGACGACCCTCGTATTTTCACTGCACGCATCACGCTCCAGAGAACGGGGGCCATCTAGGCTGAAATGAACTAACAGGGAAGATGACTTAGTCTTTACCTTTTTTGTTGTTCTCTTGTTTATATTATTTAAGAAGGAGTGATAGCAGCACTTGGTTTTGTCTTCACTTCATGAAAAAATAACAAGGAGTCAATTGAAGGCCACCAGCAGGGAGTAGGCAGAGTAGGGATTTAAAAGGGTAAGTAAACAGCAACCTGATCAACAAAGCAATCTATTATTCAATGCCATTTTTGGCAGGATCCCTTTTTACACGGCCCCAATTCATCAGGCAAGCCAAGCAGATAAACAAGTCAATAAGAATTTTGTTATAATCAAAAAAACTGAGCAGCTTTGATGGTGTCATGTCACCTGTAACATCATCAAATTCATCAAAGTAACAACTTAATTCAGCCAAAAAAGGCTTTCCAATTGTTTCCAGATCAAATAAATTACTACTGGCTCTTACACTTTTTTTGCAAACACTGTTTGAGCGTCACAGTGTTGCTTCTCTTCATCAAAAAGTCACAATTTTACAAGGCAACATGCAATTTCTGACATGCAGCATAGCCCCATCAGATGCAGGCCAAAAAAGGGTGAGTGGCTGATGTGAAACTCACTCCATTAGACTGAAGCCTGGCTTTGTATTTGCAGTAAAGGCAAGGCTTTCCAGCAGAATTACACCAGCTTTGTGTAAATAATCAAGGGCTGACCTGTGGGGTTAAACCCCGTAATTGAAGTGATACTTCAAAGAGACGACTAGCACCTTCTCTAGGCAGCAAAACGCTGCATGGAGCAAGCAAGGCAGACAAGGGGGGTGATGGCACACACATGCATAGACGCAAACAGACACTCAAACACACACCCACACACACACACATAGGGCAAGAGAAGGAGGTAATGGGGTGCCCAGATTGGAAGACACTGTGGGAGTGCCTATTCTGTCATACAAGTGCTTCCACTGTCTCTTTTTTTCTCCCCACTCCCTGATAAATGGTTGACTTGAATGGCAAACTGTATCTAAACCTCAAGTGAAACGCTGTTATCTAAATGATAAGTGTGATCATGTCTATGTCCTGCTGCAATTAACAATAAAAGACATTTTAAGGATATTTTGAAGTCATATGTAATAGGTTTTTGCAGGTAAACGTTTGCAAAGATTTCCTAAAGTTGTGTCTCTGTCTGTGGAGAATGTGCCAATAAGGTTGAGATCTATGTATTGAGACTAGTTGAGAAATATGTATTAAATTTTATCCACTAAAGGATTCACTATTTGTGTCCCACAGCTATGATTTGCCCACTTATCATTTCCATTTATCATAAATCTTGAGCATTCATTGATTAATAACAATACAAAAGCTGGATTGCATTATGTTTGGATGATTTTACTCTCTTTGTACCACAAGAATCCAAAATAAAGTAAGTAATCAAAAATGAACCTGAGTATTTCTTTTTCTGTTTTCTGTGGGTCCATTTAGATAAACCTGCATCCCGAAAAACAAGTAGAAACAGATTCACTTTTTAAAACAAAATATATGTGAGAATAAAAAAAGGATAGTCTCAGCAACCCAGAAAATCCTTGAACAATCTACGCTGTAAGAAATCCCACTTCCTGTTTTGACAACATCAAATCCCCTCTGACCCTCATCCATCCCCATGGTGACAAGAACCACATGCAGACCCGATGCTGAGCTGCTTGCTCTGAGCCAGCCTTGTTCTGTCACAGCACATTGTCACTTTACTGCTAGCGCTCCACGTTAGCAAGCTCAAAAACATTTGCCTCACCGCAATTCAATTAGAGCCTGTAAACAAGTGACAAAGGCGAAAACAGACAGACGGGCAGCCGCTGATGAAAATGAATCTGTAGGGAGGTGGTGGGTAAGGAACTGTGGGGGAGTGACTGGCACTGCTGTAATCACTCATTTACAGTGATCACCGTAATGCATTGTACATTCATGCTATAGAAGAGCACAAGCCACTATCTCCTTCATCTGTACCCACCTCGCATCCCATACTACCCCGCCCCTTGGCTTTACACACACCTCCAGCAAAGAGTAGCAACCAGCGGAGAGAGGCAGATTGATCCCTGGATTCTGCGTTGCTACAGGCCTCCTTCCCTCATTAATTCTGCTGATTCCACCAGATGGGAAACAAAATATTAATTTTATTCAGCCCTAGGCATAGGCTCTCTGTTAAGGTGTTCACTAAATCACCAGGGTTTCATCAGGATGCTCTAATATTGCAGCCAGGCTGTAAAATTGCTGGGCCGGTGGGTGGTACAAAGGTTCAAATTGTCATAAATGTAATTAATTGTATGGCAAGAATGATTAATCTATCAGAAATGGAAGAGCTGACATGACTAGCCAAGATGCCTAGCCATGCCTTCAAAGTGGCAGTACATGCTCGTTTGAATTATGCAAATTAATTGACTCTTTCAATGTGGCATAAAATGCTAGTGCAACTACATTGCATGGTACATTAGTCTGTTCATCCAATAAAACTGCATTCTTTACAAGTGAATCCTTGACTCAGAGGGCTCTGGGATACAATTCATTTTCAGCACAGATGTGAGAGTCTGGCAGCATTTGGCAAAAGGATTCGGGTGGAAATGAGGGCAAAGAGGAATGGGCGATGTTGGGAGTTGGGGGGGTCAGAAAGAGATGTACAGTTTGAATGTGTATATGAATATTTTGTGTTTTCCTTCTGGCCACACTGGGAACAATGCTGCCAAGAAACCTTATGTATATGAGATGCAGTCTTAGCAGTTTTAGTGTGGCAGTGTTTTCAACTTTCCCCCCACCGTCAACCCCTTTGTTTCAGAATGAGATGACAACTTAGTTTGTTGGTCACATCTAAAGAACCATGGATCATTGATTTCATTGCAACGTTGCAGTGCTGCCCTCCCACCCGCCGAGCCATAGTGGAAACTGGCAATGACGAGGCATGTGCTCAGGCACAATGCACAATACACATGCATGCAGACACATACACACACAAACATGCCTAATTATAAGCACCACTTTGCCACATTCAAACTCCAGTGAAGGATGATGATATCCTAAAAGGCACAAAATTACGGACAAACAAACAAGAAGAGGATTTTCTTGCAAAATTAAACATGAAAATGTGTCACTGCATACAGATTGATGAACATCAGGAGGATAATTTTCTTCAGTCCATCTCCACATTTTTGCTCGCCTTCCAGCATCCACACCGCACCTCCCTTTCAGCTTCTCACTGCATCTTTCTTTATGCTTTCTTTTGAAATCAAAAGACACTATACCTGCCATTTACCTATCAGTGAGGAGAAGGATACAGGAGGAACTCTACCTTGCTAATGAGAGTTCAGACGACCACTCTTCTACCACTGCCCTCCGCCTCCCACTCCCTTCTCCAAAGCTACCTCTTCACCCCTCCAGCCGCTCTCCCCACCCCCGCTTTGATATACATGTGTCAAGACAAAGTGACAAATAGCACATATTAATTAGGCACTAGGTCGGGCAAGATTGCTGTTATTAACGGTAGAAAGGGGTAAGGTTGGATTTAATTGCCTGTGACATCAAAGTCAAGTGACTGGTATTTCAAGCATCATTTAAAATGTTTGATATTGAGGCCATTGTACTCACATAAAGAACATCTAAAAATATAAAAGGAGACTGATGGGGAGGAAAATACCTCCATGCTTTTCCTGCATCTATCTGGAAGCTAATAGCATCTCTCTGCTGATAAATTGACTAGATCCTGATGGAAAGTATATTGTGGTTGCCCCTGACTGACTATCACTCCCTCTCTCCGATTTGCCTTCTACTCTCACGCTTTTCATTCGCTTTTTATATCACTTGTACACTGGGAGGAAAAAAAATTCAACATCAAGTACAGACGTGGATAGAGTAAATTGTCCTGGCTGGTTTGGAAAGCAGATGTAATGGTGTTTTTATTACAGTGTGCATCTGCAAAGGAATAAATGAGAAAAGACAAATGGATAAAGCTATTGTCCTTGTGTATTACTTCATGATAGTGTGTTAATGCTAAATAACAGGAGCTTTGCTGCAAAATCTGGAGATGAAAACAAGTCTAAGCTTGAACATTAATGGATTTAAAATGTATTCAGTGTGGTACTTTTGAGCCACTGCAAGCAGAACGGATGCAATACAAAAAATGTAGAATCGGCTTTTACAGAAATTTCCCTTGTTGAAAAAGACTGCTGTAATCGGCTGTGTGTCATGATGACTGATTATTTGGGGCCCCTATCAGATTGTAGCTGTTACCAGTTGCCATGGTGATGCTGTTCTCCTGTTGGGCATTCTGCTAACCCTAAAATTAGTGCCGAGGTGTGGCGCCACCCCAAACTGTGCTCCACTCTTTCGCTGAGCCTGCCCTGATTTGCTGTCACAGCAATGTAAAGACCTGTTGAAAAGATAAGCTCTCAACCCTCCCATGGAAGCAGCCACCAGTTAGACATCCCAGCACACCAAACAAGGCAGGTGAAAGTGATAAACGGCCCATATACTTCAATACTCAGAACTATAACCATCACCGTCTGTAGTCCTTTTAGAGGCTTTAGAGCTTTTCATAGATGTGAGACAGTTCTAGATGCTTCTAACATCTGCACAGCCATTTCACTTTTACCATCAGGCATGCGCCGTTTGAAACAAGCCCCAGTAGGGCCCATACAGCAGTCCATTTAGACCACTGCTGTCACGCTCCTGTCTACATTAATCTGAGACCCTGCTCAGTGGAGGACTTATAAAAGCCAAACACATCATTACAGGACATGGTGGCCATGCTGAAAGCTCCACTTCCTCTTTCCCCTCATCCTACTTAGGTCTCTCATTTAGCTATGTGTAGCAATGTGTCTTTTTGCAGCATTGGCTTCATCCTTCTGCACTTTAATGGGCTTTTAATGCTAACATTGTCAGTACCTCCACTCTGCATGGAAATAACCAAACCCAGTAGAAGGATTCCCATTTCTCGGCACTTGTGCAATGCAATAAGACACACCAGGTGCGCTCCTTCTCAAATTAGCTGATCAACAGGGAGGCAAAACTGGCATCCTGATGGTCCCTGCCCAGGCGCCAGCATGGCACACCATTTAGGAAATGGCCTATTATTTTTGTGCAAGCATTAAAAATAATTTACTGTCTTTAAAGTTGAGGATTTTTTTTTCTTTTTTTGAGGACAAAGACATTAAAAAAAAGTACCACAACTTGGCATATGAGTTTATTGTAAGAAAACAAACATTTTGGTTTAGGATTAGACATATCAAAACTGTTGTACACTTTTCAATTGGCTGCTTTATGAGTTTTTATATAACAATTTAGAAATATTTTTCTGCCTTGTTTTGCAATCATTCATGTAAAACACTGATATGCATTTAAAGCAGGTGTTCTCTCCATACACACGACGTAGCATTGAAACTCACTTTCTATATTAGAAACGTACAATATGATGCTTTTATGAGTGATATTATAGTTTATATGTCCTGCAAAGGCATCACCCTACATACATATATATCTAATCATTTTTTGCCTTTTAATACAGGTTTACATCATGTTCTATCCCACATCATATTCCAACAAAGAGAACCAAACAGAGATCATATGAGAGGCCAGTTAGCCACAGTGCAGTCAGGGGCCACTTGGAAAGGTGAAAAAGGAGAAATGCATATTGATAAGATGCAGCGGTGGGCCCCTGTATTCCCAACCCAAGAAAGGCCACAGACTGGAATTATAATGAGTGGGATTAACACCCCCTACCAAAGCTGTTTCTACCCCTCATCCCCCCTGAATTCACACACACACACATTGGTTCCCCACAAGCACTTTTACTCTAGGATCTGCCCTGCACGAAGGACAGGAAGCCGAGTGCCAGCGAGGAACATACTGACATTAATTAACAACATCTGACACAGATGCCACACTTGTACTCGCTCTAGAGGTGGTCCAGCACATTATTTCATTTTGGTTATTTCCTTTCATTTTTCCCCTCCCCTTTTTCTCTCCTTGCTCGATTCACTTCTTAATCTCCTTGACACGCTGTCCTCTCTTTGCGTTAGAGATGCAAGATTTGAACTGGCTTTGAATGCAATTAACTTTCCACTTGTGAGGCACTTTTGTTTAATTTTGAATAACCCTTCCCTCGTGATGGGGACGCTCTAAAATCCTGTAGCAGAGATACATGCGGTGATATTCAATGACATTCACACCTTGCTTTTCTCTAATCTATTTGCTCTCTTTGATACCCCAAATATTGTGACAGCAGATTCAACACTGAGGCCCCCGGATTGCTGCCGGTTGCTCTGCGCACCACCCAGAAGAGCGCTCACAAACAAGAGCCGTTTCACAACAGGACTTAGAAGGCAAAAGTCAAGCTTTCAATCAAAGGTAGTAAAAGAAAAGGCCGTCAGACTTTAGTAATTAGCCTGAGCTTCCACTGTGTTGGAGTTGCACCAGCACAAGAAGTGCAAGTGACACATATGCTCAATCCCATATCTGCACTGCTAATCAGCCAACCTCAAACTAAAATAGATGTGTGACTTGCCAACTTGTCTGCAGACGTGTTGATAAGTGGCACATATGTCAAGCCATTATTTGTGATGCAACTGAGAGAGAAAGAGCGTGCCTTGTGCTTCAGCCATACACTGTACAAGAACAAAGAGCAGAGGTGAGGATGGGTAATAATCTCTTGCTTTCTTGAGGGACCATTCACCCATCAGGGGCCCCGTGTGTATGTCCAGAGAAGGACTGAGGAGATGTGGCATTTTCAAAACTGGCCAGACACTTTATGCCTCATCTGCTGTTTCTCTTTGGTGGAAAGGATGACCTGGACTCCCTCCTGACCTGCCTCTAGTAATGACCGTCGTACATCATGCCTTAAGTGCTGTAACCCTCTTCGGCTGATGTCGCTGGCCTGTCCAGCGCTCATTTCCATCTGACCCACTGAGTCCTGGACGAGGGCCATGGCAGGGAAATTAAAAATACATCATGTGATTCATCTTCTGAATCCCTCCCAGCACAAAGGGGACCTGACCAGTGAGGATAACTTATCACAAAAGACCCTGATGAATATCCTGTCTGTCCAAGTGTCTGCTCATGTGTTATCATCTGTTTGACAGTTTAAATTTTTTTAAAAAGTGTCATTGTCAAATTAGTTATAGGTGCAACAGTCTGCAATGCAGACATGGTCATTACTGACCAAAAGCAGTGTTTTTGAAAATATCAATCAAACCTTGCTGTCAACATAACAACAGCTTTGAATTTTACTCATCAGTGATCAATAATATCATATTTGCTGACATCTTGACAGTTTTAATTTCTCCTGAGCTGGAGGATAAAACACCTGTCAATACAACCAGAATGTCCACAACCCAGAAGCTGGAGGGGTGGGGCTGCTCAAACGTTATGCTGCCGCCACCTGCTGGTAAGCGGCTTTTGAAGCTGCTTTGCTCCCTCCCCTTCTCTGCCATTCAAACTCACCAACCCCCCAAAGTAACCAACAGTAAAATCTCTCTCGCCTCAGCTTCTCTCTACAACCTTTTTTTTCCCCTTTTACAAATCCCAGAGCTGGATAAGTGTTTATTTTTTAGGCTGTTAAAAATATTTCCTTTCACCTTATAAAAAGCTTTCTGTTGTGTCCGCATAATTTGAGCAGAAATATGGGCCTGTGTAATTCTATCAAGCACAGAGGAGGGGTGGAGGCGGTGGTGCTGAAGGCATAAAGGTCAGTAGATATAGACTAATGGTCTGAGATGGTGGAGGATATCCAGTGTACAGTTAAATAAGGTTAATTATTATTTAAGACTTAAATTGTCTGTTATGAATTAGACGTCAGGTGAGGTTGCAGCTGCACAAAGCAAACGGGTGTTCCCAGAAACAATCATTCTTAGTACTTTCTGCAGGCCTGAGCCCAAAAGACAAAAAGAAGGTTCTCAACCATTTGTACCTATTGGATTTGGCCAAAGGTGCCACCGCTCCATTACTCTAAACGCAGTCTTTGCCACTGAATAAAACACTTTCTAGTCCTCTCACTAATGGTCACATCGAACATTGACCACGGGAGGTAAGTCTAACAAAATTAGTATGCAAAAGACCTGCCCTCGTGAGGCCCGTAATTTCCTTGCAAATGATTTTTGTACTTGAGAATGAAAAAAGAAAAAAAAAAGACAATGTCATTTTGAGCATGTGCAGCGTCCCAATAGAAGCTGCATTTAAATAACTTAACCCGCGACAGCAGGTGGGATTTGATGAAATAAGGTAAAAATGTAGAGTGGAGAGATCCGACATTCTGCGTCTTTTGATATTTAGCTGATGGGCTTTTGGTCTGACGCCCTGATGGTGCGAGGAGAGAACAAAAACAAATGCCTCAGAGACCGTCAGCTGTAAGAATGACGGAGTTTTTGCTCTTCAGTCCACATAATGTGCAGCAGGGCAGGGTGGCTACAGCATGCTGCGACATCTTTTTCAGGAGTTAACTTAATTAAACATATATCCGCCTCACATTGTTTTGCCCAGACGGACCTTTAACTTTGAAACAAAGGTCTGTCAGAGGCCACGACTTTCATGAGAAAAAAGTTCAAATCTAAGAGTGAAAATAGCCGGAAATAATAATGATATAGTATTTTTAATCGAGATGATACGAAGATGAATTCTAACTAACTTTGATGGAGTAGCCTCTGAGGCCTATTGGCTCCACGCGAAGCTGCACTTATGCAGACCACAAGTCTCTGAATGTTAATTGCACCGTTTCCGAATTATAAATACTAGCATAAATCACGGGACTATAGGCTACAATATATGCTCGATTTTTTTAAGTCCCCTGCGTGGTCTGCCGGATAACATCCCCATCACTATAAATCACATGTCTGCAGCCTGCAGGACTGCAGGGACCGAGCACTGACCGCACACACTCCTCCCATTACAGACCATTTCATGGTATTAATTTTAATGTAGCTATATAAAGATAAAGCTTTGGTTTCCATCTTCAACGTCCATTCCGTAATCAATTATGATTTATTAAGTGCATTACGTTATATTAAAAATCCGGCCAGGGCAATTTCTGTGATAAGGCATTTAAATAAACGGTGTGTTCATTAGATAGTTCATCAAATATGTATTATTATTATTATTATTATTATTATTATTATTATTATTATTATTATTATTATTATTATTATTATTATTATTATTAAGAATTACTGAGATGTAAATTATTGTCTTTTGGTAATAGTTCCCATATTGTATTAATCATTATGTCTTTTAGAATTATAAATAAGTTTTTCGTTTCTAAAGTTTACTTCTATCTAACTCCCTGTATTTAATTTCTTTTTTCATTGCATGAATTCAAGAGATTTAATCAGAATCAACAATTGCCATTGTTTTTCTTAATCTGCCAAAGGAATATCAATTCAAATTATGTTCATGTGAATAGAAAAACAACAAAAATCTGCCTAGTTTAGAGTTTCTAAAGACTTGGGGTCTGTTATTAAATTACACTGTACGAAAAGTGAACCTATAATTTCAATGATTATTTTGGGAATGATTAGATAAATTCGTAGAAGGAAAAAACTGATTTTAAACATGACCAGTTAACAACATCAGCATCTTTCTGTCAGAGACAAATTAGAAAACTTAGAGCATCTTTTTTCCATTTTCCTCTTTATAAGATACAATGAAATGCATTTCTTCAACCAAACTGCATGTAATATTTATCTGTTTTTGGTCTTTCTCTATTCAGCAGAGAAGAGTGGGCGCCTCAGCCCTCCAGTGTGCACGTCTCTCTATGTGTCTGTGTCATAACCTCCATCAGGGTTTCATATTTCCCTCTTCCCTCATCTGTCCCAGCATGGTAGCCCTAATATGCATGTCTCCGTACCGACACACTCTGACTAAATGGCCACATTTGCACATCTTTTTTGCAGCCCATGTCCAATCCCCTCGCTCCGTTAATGTGAGTTAATTTCTTTCCCCAAAATAATACTTTGGCAAATCATTCTCACAAAGTGCTACATCATTTATTGTGAGGACTTCGGTGAACTTCCTTGAAAAATTAATGCCTTTAATTTTGGTTGATGGCAACATCAGTGCAGCTCTGTAAATTGCACTTTAATGAGATTTTGCTACAGGGGATAATCTGCAACTGACAGAAAAAACATCTTGAAAACATCTGTAGACCTATGATTTCAGTCAGACGGTTCTACCCCCTGTAACTCTCAGAGCTGAGGGATGAGCAGAAAAATGGTCACTTCATCAGTACAACTTTATGATCTAACTGTGCAAAGTTAAACCATAAGAAGAAAACTTATAGGATGTCTTTGAATGAGTAAATAAGGCAGGAAACAGATGGAGAACATGATCTTTCTGCAAGAAGCCTACTGGAACCTATTATTCATCGGTATCTTGAGTCCAGCAAAACATGCTTCCATAGGCCCAACTTCTTAAATCATCACACACAACAACCTATGTGCAAACGAAGCATACAGATCATTAAAAGAACAAAAATTTACAGCCTGATCTTAACTCAAAAAGATAATCCAGTCAGATCAAAAATGAAAGCAGCCAGCCAACTTTTGCATTTGACAATAAAAAAAAAACTTGACAAATTCAATGCAGATATTTTACATATGATTATAAACCTAAAGCACTTCCACCCTTGCAACCAATCAAGATGGGGCCCATTTTTACCTTTCTTGGGGTGTCTGGACAAAGTCCCATGGCCCACTGACTCCTCCATGGAGACAGACTTGGAGACTGCCCAGCAGTGCCAAAAGCCCCAAATTAAATCTGACAGATTCAATCTCGTCAACAAGGTATTTTTAATGTGTCTTTCTCACACTGTCACTTGATCTCTTTACAGCACCATGATGTTAATCCCATCTCTTTTAAAGCCACTTTTTTTCTTCTTTCCTGCAGCAATGCTTTCCTTTGAATGTGGAGAGAAGCGGACTGGGAACCTGCAAGGTGAACTGAGAACGTCTCATTACTGTTTTATAGATGTGTCAAAAAATTTCCACCTGGTCCATATTTTCCTCATCCTCTTTTTATTATATATTTTTTGTCTGCCTCTTGTTTGCTTTTGCTGTCATGGAAACGATACCTTACCTGAGCTAAATACAGAGCATAAAACAACTCATGAGGAGGGATTCTTGATCTCTGATAGAATCCAAAACTGGATTGGAAACTAGTGAAGGAGTAACACCCTGTTTGATTTGGTTCTGCTTTTTTAAATTCCTGACATTTATTGGCCAATCCTCATTCAATCTATAAAACGCTTAATGTTTTCCATGTGCAACAATCCTGCACAACACAGTGCTGCAAGGGACAAAGACATGTTTCCAAATGTTTTGTGGTGAGAGATTGTCTACTTCAGTTTCCCTCAGATCAAACAATACAACTGTTGGAGGACGCACCCTGCCTTAGCATTTCAAGAAAAGAAAGCCCAAACTGAAGCCTGAGGAGAGATGTTGGAGCTATATATGTAAACACACGCACAAACACACACAAATAT
>JBBBVU010000019.1:11370738-11400160 GCA_037177055.1 Atherinosoma microstoma
TTTGAAGTTTGGATCCTAATATTGTAGCTTTTCATCAAACTGCCCACGTTTGCATCAAACCATAGCTCAGCTGGGTAAGGAAGATTTAACACAAGAGGAACATAACTTAGACCCCCCCCCCCCCCCCCTTCCACCGGAAAAAAATAACTTAAGGAAATAAAAACAATACATGTTAGTTGCAATTTTTCCTTTTATGGATATGCACGTTTTATATGTATCTAAACAGGAAACGTTAATTACTGGAGTTAAACAGACTGACTATAAAGCAAGTAACTGATTTATATGAGAATATTTTCAGGGCGACAGAAAGAAAATGGAACCAAAATGTGTAAACTAAAAAATGCCAGGTAATTCCAGAGATTTGAATTGCTTGAGTTTTCACTTTTGTCATACAAGATTTATTCAAAATACTCACAAATTACAAGGCAGTTCGGTACGCAATTTGAGTGTCGCTGGAGTTCAGATAAAAGAAAAGAAAACGTTAACGACAAAGATACAAAAAGAAAATCACAAAATGCCCACTTTGATAAAAACATTTATAATTTCACGGCTGTTTACCAAATACTGCAGGCTTATGAAACAGTTGAATTGTTGCACAGATGAAGAGAAAAACAAATGTAAACATAATATGTTTGTACAAAGATCTGCAGTATTCTTACAAAACTATGGACATCAACACATCAAAAAATTACAAAATTTACAAATGTACAATTTTTGCTCGAATTGAAACATGCACTTTGGTTCGATAATACAAAATCCTGCAATATCAGATTAAAAAATAAATAAAAACATATTGAAGTCAAAACTGGGATTTACAAATTGAATTTACACCAACACGCCTAGCCTACAATAATGAATCACGTTGTCTAACAGAATTACACGACTCTCTCCACAAGTGGACCAGTCAGGGAGGACTACAGGCACCGAGCCAATATTTTTGAATACTGAGGTTTGAAAAAAATAAATTCTTTTCTGTGCCTGGAAGTTAGCACGTTTTTGAAGTTTTCACACACCCCCACCCCACCCCACCCCCCGCAATGTGGTTAAGTGCGTCTCTTGGTTCTGGGTGTCTGTTTGGTAGCTCATCCAAAATACAAATAATAAAGGAAGGAGACCAGTGGTCCTCACAGGATATAGGCACCAAAGCCAAACCATTTTTTCTTCCTTTCTTTGTTTTTCATTAATGTCAAGTCTTTCAAAAAGCAGAACTTAACCGGGTTAAAACGCGTCCCTTGGTTCCGGGTTTCTGTAAGGTGCCTCATCTGCGTGGTCGGGTGTAGAGTGACCGCTGGGTGGTGTTTGGGCGCCGCTGGCACCTGAGCTGTGGCACACGTACCATTCGCTTAAATTCGCCGACTGGGAGGCTCCAACCGGCTCCGACAGCACCGAGGAGCCCCCTGGCTCACGGCCCAAGTCTGAGGAGGGGGACACCAGGGAAGGGGTCGATGACTCGTAGCCCGAACTGGGCGGCGGGGACTTGCAGTGCACTTTCATGTGTTTCCTCAGAGAGCTGGGGTGCGTGTAGGACTTATCACAGCCTCTCACTTTGCAGTTGTAGGGTTTATCGCTGGTGTGGACGTGAGAGTGCTTTTTCCGGTCACTGCTGTTGGCGAACCGTCTGTCACAGCCGTCAAATTCACATTTGAAGGGTTTCTCACCTGTTAGTCACCAGGAAGACATGATATGTTAAAAATCAAATGGAACATCTGAAACATGATGCTAAAATTTGCATGTATTTATTTGTGCATACACTTCCTGTTTCTAGACTTTAACAATCCGGGTATATTCTGAATAAAGGGGGCAATAATTATCAATAATGATTATCATTATGATTCTGGTATTATTATTATTTTTATTATTATAGTTTTGATCGATTATGTCCATAAACTGTAAACACATTCTTCCCTTTTAACTCTCTTAATAGTTTGCCTTTTTGACAGACCTGCAAGTGTCAGTGTGGAGTAAACAAGAGGTCTGAACCCCCCCACTGTCCTGGTTTCATACCTAGCCAACAGGCAAGCTACAAGCACAGGCTTAAAACTATCTGAAAGGAAGGATAAATGAAAGCAATACAACAGCCAGCACCCCCTCCCTCCAAAACTGGCGTTTGAATCTTTCAAATATGAAGTGAACTTAATTTTGTGTTTAAAATAATAGTTTTTTTTTACCTGATTATATGACAAGGTAAAAAGAGAGAGGGAGAGGGAAAAGGACAATCTGAATAAATTACACGGAAATCATCCGCTGCTGATTTTTGTACTCCGATTAAAGCTTTTGAGAATACGTAATTGCCTCTGTCTAATTACACTTGCGGGTTGAATATCAATTTGACCTTCAGCTGTTGGGTTGAGAGAGCCAATCAAGGATATTAGTGTAGTACAAGAAACCGTCGAGGAACAGACCCCAGGGGCAGCCCCAGTCATAACCACACTTTCGGTTAGGTTTTAAACATGATACCAAAGACCAGGCCCCTCGGGAGTCAACACACAGAAATAATTTAACAGATTTGTACTTAGGTAATGTGAGCAAATGATATGAATAATACATAGGCGGTGCAGAAATGGAACAGAGGGGGAGCGCCATGCAGCCACTGATAAAAAAGGAATGTAGTCACTGTATTAATTTACAAGTCTGACTCGACATTTTGAGGCCTTTTTCCCCTCCTAGATTCGCAGCATGTCAGAGGCTCTGTGATCCAGGCAGCCATATTGAACCATATGCTTTCTTTTTTTAAAAAAGTATTAAATCAGAGCTAGCCTCAGCTTCTTAGCCTGCACATCAGTAAGCAGGCGGGCAGCCAGCATTGCTTACATGTCGAGGAAATTTTTTTTGGGATGTGAACACTTGTCAACTTGTTGCTTTGGCTAAAAGCTGCAAACACTTGATCACTTTAAAACCATGACTTCATCGAGAGCAGTACCCAGACATTACACTCTAAGGGGAAGATAAATGGCTTTGAATGCAAACATTTTGAAGAAAACTAATTTCTTGAGTGGGCTGTGGATTCATTTACAAATACAAGAGCAAAAACGACACTAAAATAAACTTTCTAAAATGGTAATAACAAAAAATAATAGGCTACGGTTAAAAATGAGCGATTGAGCACTGAAATTGCTAAAAACCGGTGGCTCCAAAACCATCGATAAAAACTTCATCATATCAGTTACTGAACATGAAGATACACACTCCAACTTTGCCGCCCAGTCATGCTTGGTGTGTAGCTACTTGGAAGAGACATGACGTGGGCCTCAGTCTTTGTGCTGTGGTGTAAACAAGAGGTTGAACCGTCAAACGCCTGAGTGAGCTGTACCATAATCCTCAAACCCGAGCTTTGTGAAACTTGTGAGCGTTGATGCAACTCCTAACAAACAGGTGGTCAGGAGCTGTTGCGTCCTGGAGTATCTACTCCACACACTGATTAATTGCCATAGGTCATTTGAGTATATCCAAATGCGTAAAGTCAAGGGCTAAATTTAGAGATAAAATGGAAATTATTTTTTCAATAACCTTAAGCACAACATTACTCTACTTGTAAAGATAATATTTCAAACATATCACTTAATTTCATCATGCAACTTAATCATTTTACTTTTCATATTATTGCACATTTTCCAAATTTTCTCCAGCATTTCATTGTATAAATATTTCGCTACTGACCTGTGTGCGTCCTTTTGTGAATCTTTAGATTCTCCGATCTTGCAAACACTTTCCCACAGCCAGGGAATGGGCATGGAAATGGTTTCTCCCCGGTGTGCACTCGAATGTGATTCACAAGTTTGTATTTTGCTTTAAACGGTTTGCCTTCCCTCGGACACTCTTCCCAAAAACATATATGGTTTGCTTGTTCTGGTCCTCCGACGTGCTCCACCGTCACATGCGTTACGAGTTCGTGCATGGTGCTGTAAGTTTTGGAGCAAAGTTTCTTCGGCGAGTGCTCCGGCTCCAGCCACTTGCAGATCAGCTCTTGCTTTATCGGCTGCCTCATGTAGCGGAAAAAAGCTCCGGCTCCGTGGTGGTGGTGGTGGTGGTGGTGAGCGCTGAGATTCATGTTCAGATTCAGACCACCGTAGCCATGCAAAGGCGAGGCGGAGAACGGATCAGCCCTGGAGCTTGCCACTTGACTTAAGTGATCAGACCTGACATACATTTCTCCAGGTAGTCCTAACCTTATTTGTCCATTCAGTGCTTGGCCACCCGGTGATCCGCTAGAAGGCTGCTCGTGATGAAGTCCGGAGAAGAGGGTGGTATGGTTCCCAGCGTCAGGGTGATGACCATAGTGTCCGGGATAGCTACCTGTTGTTGAGACAAACATTCCGTGGTGAGAGGCTGAACCAACAGTCTGGTCAGTCAGTACGGGCATGGCTTGAGCTGTCAGATCTCTCCGGATGAGAAAATCCCTACCTGCAGATAGAGCCTGGGCCGTGTGAGACATAGAATAGGGGACCGATGTCGCCTGAACCGGGCCAAAAGCTCCCGTTTGACTGGAGACCACTTCACTGTGGCCTGCCATATGATGATTGTGGTGGTGGTGATGGTGGTGGGGATAATGATGGGCTGGGCTGATTTTGAGGGCCGCGGAGTGCCCCATGTGTTCTGGCCCGAATGGACTCGGCCCCAGGCGGGGTTCCGCAGTAATCTCCCCAGGGTGCGAGTGAGCCATTGAGTGTGGATGGCTGCTGAACCCCGGGAAGCCTGTCACGCTCTGAGGGGTATGGTGGTGATGATGGTGATGGTGGTGAGCCCCTGCCAAGTCAACTAATCTCAGCGCCGTGTTCCGTTTGGAAAACGTAGGGTCCATAACGGGGCTTCCCAATGCATCCACGCTCATTACTTCCTAATTTTAGAATAACTTGACAGCAGGCAAAATAATAATGATGATGACAAATATATTTTAATCGCAATGAAAAATAAAGAAAAAAAAACTTTATAAAGTTAAGTCTATCTGCAGACAACATGGAATCCCATTCGGTTGAGAGGCAGCAGCAGGACGCTTTGATACTGAATAGAGATTCATGGTAGGCGCTGCAGCCCGTGGAGCTAAACAATCACCCTGCGCTCTAATTGGTCAGAGCCTTGTGATTGACGTCACCAGTGACAGTTTCCACCGTGATGAAAAATGTCTTAGTGACAACGAGCAGCCAGTGCGCATGCCCAGTGCCTGAGGCAACGCTTGAGAAAAATAGTTGTTATGCAAAGGTTATTGTAGAATAAAACTCCTAAAAAGTTGATCCAGATAAACAGTCGTCTTTTCTTTTGTGGCAGCGAACAAAGGCTGCGCCGCAATGAAACAGCAATGGCTGCACTTTGATTATGCGATTATAAAACACTGCCGCGGAACAGTATGCATATTGTCCCTATAAAAGTTGTATGGATCATAAATAATGCAGTGATATCTTAATTTTGCACTGCGACGTATGCAGCACAAGTTTACGCACGTAAAAGAACACTGGTGGTCGTTAAAAAGCTGTGCAAATGGAAACTCTGCGTGGGAATTTAAAATAGACCGGAGCACATAGCATTAAAAATGCGCTTTTATATAATTTATATTTACATATCGAGCCGTTTGCCCTTCAGTGCGTGTCGGAGAGTTAACTTCGTGCTTCGCACGGTTTGATCCGTGTGTGTGTGTCGGATGTGTGAAGAGGGAGAGTCGCGGCCATTGTACCGAAGAGAAAAATGTAATGGACGGAACCTGTTGTTATGATCCGGGGTAATTTTGCTTTAGACCCAGGACGGCAGCAGATGAGGGTCACAGGAGGTGGTACCGCTGCAGACTTAAGTTCGAAATTAAACCAGTGTGTACTGTAAGTATCGTTAATTGCAATTTAGAAGATTAAACTCTGTTTCAGTCATTTTCTGGTTGAATGTCTAAAAGAAATGTTTTGAGTTAAACAAAATGTTCCTACTTTTTTATAAACTGAACTGTTGCTTTTGTTAACATAGATTTAGTGTTTTTGTCATTTTAATCTGCCGAACTAGATTGTTTAATTTGGAGCTTTAAAGTGTTAAGTAAAATTATGTCCTCATATGCTTTTTAATTCCGAACATGGTGGACCTTTTCCTGCGTAACAATCTTGCATTTTTAGAAATGTCAATGTTTTTATCTGATATATTTTCTAGGTGGAATTTGGTGTATTTTTCTTATCATAAAGCCTTCACTATACACACTCGTGAATTTATGTGTGTGCAAACATATCTTAACAAAACAATGCTGTTTTAATGTTTTTGGACTCAAAGTTTTAGTAACAAATATAAAACGAAATATTTACTAAATGCCCTCAAAAAAGTTAACTTATGGATAATTGTGATGTTAAAAGTTTTTAAGATGTTATCTGACTTTTGACTTAAATATGAGTAAAGGTGTCAAGGATCACAACACAAATTTATTTCATGCTATAGGAAGTAGCCTATCTGAGTCTGCTCACTTGTTGTTGTTGAATTAACAGAATCAAGTAGTACTAAATATGGAAATGAACTTGTGTTTTGTTATTGAAAGGGTTCTTCTATTGATGAGTTAAATGAGCTGAAAGTATGGATATAATGTGTTGACACTTATTCAGACAACATTTCCCAGTGAAAAATAAAAGAACAAACTATATTTTCTGGCTTTTTTCCATCAATTGACTTGTCAGGGTCTTCGTTGACAGCATCTATCCAGTACGTTAGAAAGACGTTTATTAAAAGGCCTTTAAGCACGGGTTCACAGGCTCATAGCTGTAATATTCAGATGCACCACAGCACCAGCGTAATGCAAAACTCCGAAGAGCTATTTCTGGTCCAAGTTGCACATGCACTCTCTCCCTGTCTCTTGGAGACATGCAAGCAGGGGAGTTGTGTAGGATCATAAACAAAAACGCTGAATATTGCAGCAACGTCTCGTAAAACTTCGCTTTTGCTGCTTTGGCTTCGGTGCTTTTACTATTCCTCCTAAAAAAGCTGCTGGTAACAGTTAAATTATCCACATTAGGATCATGGTACTAAGCAGTTATTGGCCTTTTAATCAGGCTCTTTTGCGCTTTAAAATTAAACGTTTCATTCTTCTGTAGCACTGTGCATGAGCTGCCAATGTTATGTGTAATTCCTCCTTTCTTGGTGAACGATTTTCAATTTAGCTTCACTTGTTGCACATGTGAGTCCATGACCTCTAGTTCTGACTCCATTTTCCAGTAACATTCCGTTCTTACCGCTTTCCAACTGATGGGAGATCCCTCCAAACTTTGCAAAACAGAATAGTGGAATACCTTAAAGGCGGGTCAAGTTGTTAAGGTGAGAACAACCAAACTTTATTTCTTTCCTTGGTCTCTAAAGACTGACTTGGAGAATGCAGTGTGGAAAGTAGTAGCCAAGAAGATATTTTAATGGTTCGTATGGCACGTCTGTGCATGTGGCTTTGAACTCTAGCAGCCGGAGGTTCCTGCAGAGAGCGCCGCAAATCCCACTTGATAACTTCGACAACCCACAACGTTTTACGCAAAGACCACGCATCACTGGCCTGCAAAGAATGAGTAAGTTGCACGGGTTTAAGCGGACAAACCGTCATGGACACATTAGGAATTGTGGTATAGCCAAGTCAAATACAGGCCTGTTCATTCTAGGTACGTTTTAAGTGTTTGGGTTGATGGTGAGCGTGGCGTAAAAATCTAAAGCACAGATGTTCCACCAGTGAGAGTTACAAAACAGAGATTGAGCGAGAGGCAGACAACAAGATTGCGTGTGTATTCCATTTGAGGAGAAAGAGTTTGATTATGACATACCTCTGGAGAGAGTGATGACAGGTCATACTTTGCATCAAGCCACATGGGATTTTAATGAAATCACGTTTAAATAGGATTCCACATGCCTATAGCTACCTGAGAGAGGTGACAAGAGTTCACATGAGAACGTTATATTGGCTACTGCCAGTTTGTCCCACGTGCCATAAATTAAGTTAGTGACATCAAATTTCACAAATCTCACGTAGAGATATACAATGCATGTCAGTCAGTCCAAGTGTTCAATATATAGAATGTTAATTACCTCACAAAATGTGGTTTTTTGCTAATCTAATCTAATAAACCCATGTAAATGAAAGACAATCTAGCACTTCATGTTTATAAACTCTGCAAAATGTAGCTTCAAATCCTGTTTTGATTTTCTGCTTCCTACAAGTCCGAGTCATGTTTTATATGTTTCAACTTTTTGTTTTGCCTTTTAACCAAATCCACAGTCAGCGATCACAGAATATCTGGGACTGATGATGCAAAGAGGCCAATAGAAGTGTGGGCCCCGAACCGTGGATTGTTATTTGGTGAGTGCATGTTATTGGGGGGAAAGGAACTCCACCAATGAACGAGCAGCTGCGGTGCCACGTGACTGCCCCCCTCCTCTTCCATTCATCAGGGCTGGACTGTGTTGTCTTTTCAATTCATTTATCTGCAGGAATGATTGCGACTATCAGTCTAGAGCTCACCGCCTGACTGAAGAGGTGAAAGTTGCGCCCCAGGAAGATAAACCGCAAAAGACAATATTGCATGTATACATGATTTTGCGTGTGCATCGGATGAGCGGTGAAGTGGAATTCCTTGCGTCGTAAAAAAAAAAAAAAAAAAAAAAAGTAAACAGAAAATCGTTGGATTCGAGTTTGCTCAGTCCAGGTGATAGCTGCAGAGAGGGGGGAGTAAGAATATCTGTGCGTGGTTTTTTGATTTCTGCTCTCAGTCGTCTCGACGAGTCTAGACTGAAGATGCTCTTGGACGCAGGACCGCAGTATCCCACCATAGGAGTCACTACTTTCGGCTCCTCACGGCATCACTCAACAGGCGAAGTCACAGAAAGAGAAGTGGCGCTGGGGATAAACCCGTTCGCGGATGGGATGGGCGCCTTTAAAATAAACCACAGCTCCCACGATATTGGCTCCGGACAGACGGCGTTTTCTTCTCAGGCGCCCGGCTACGCAGCAGCCGCCTTGGGACACCATCACCACCCAACCCACGTTGGTTCATACTCCACGGCGGCTTTTAACTCCACCAGGGACTTTCTCTTCAGAAATCGGGGTTTCGGGGATGCCGCCGGAGCACAGCACAGTCTGTTCGCCTCCGGAAGTTTCGCAGGGCCACATGGACACTCAGATGCAGCGGGGCACCTGCTCTTCCCAGGGCTCCATGAGCAGGCAGCGAGCCACGCGTCTTCCAACGTGGTCAACAGCCAGATGCGGCTGGGTTTCTCGGGGGACATGTACGGCCGGGCCGATCAGTACGGCCACGTTACGAGCCCCAGATCCGACCACTATGCTTCGACTCAGCTGCACGGCTACGGCCCCATGAACATGAATATGGCCGCACACCACGGAGCAGGGGCCTTCTTCCGATACATGAGGCAACCGATCAAACAAGAGCTCATCTGCAAGTGGATCGAGCCGGAGCAGCTGTCAAATCCCAAAAAGTCGTGCAACAAAACTTTTAGCACGATGCACGAGCTTGTGACCCATCTGACGGTGGAGCATGTGGGGGGACCAGAGCAGACCAACCACATTTGCTTCTGGGAGGACTGTTCCAGAGAAGGAAAGCCATTCAAAGCCAAATACAAACTTGTAAATCATATCAGGGTACACACCGGAGAAAAACCCTTTCCGTGTCCGTTCCCTGGCTGTGGCAAAGTATTTGCTCGATCGGAAAATCTAAAAATTCACAAAAGGACTCACACTGGTAAGAGCCCCCTTAGACTGACTGCATTTTACTGCCAAATCAATGTTGACAATATCTCATCCAAAACATGCATGCGATCCGGGTGGTTATTTACTACAGTAGGCAGCTGGAGTCTCCTCACTGACATGTGATTCAGTGCAGTTGTCGACAGAAAATATTTCAAAGGTTTGGAATTTTAGTTGAAAAGTATTTCTATCTTTTTTGTAATTGGCATTTATATTTAATTAACTGAACTGAAGAGGGTTAATTTACAGCTTTATAGATAAGAGGGCAGTGACAGGGTTTTAATGATATATTTTCAATTTAGAAGGTTAAAGTAAAGAGAATAATTGTTTTACTATTTTAAGTTACTGCTTTACTTGCTAAATAATTTAATTACACACTGGGAAATGTGAAATTTAAATGAAAAATAATAAAAAAGCAAATATGTTTCTCATTATTTCATTTCTTGCATTTTTTTTTTTTAGGTGAGAAGCCTTTTAAGTGTGAGTTTGAAGGCTGCGACAGACGATTTGCCAACAGCAGTGACCGCAAGAAACACATGCATGTCCACACGTCGGACAAGCCCTATCTCTGCAAAATGTGCGACAAGTCATACACACATCCCAGCTCCCTCCGAAAACACATGAAGGTAAATCTTTTTTATATCCTGCAATTTGGAGGTGATTTTGATGCTTTAGGTTCTGAATGGAAATAAAATGTTTGTTTTGTTTTTCTTTTTTTTTAACTGAAATGGTAAAAGTTAATTTGAATTGACACTTCCTTTTTTCCTCTAGCGACAAATCAGATTAAAATCTTAATGAAATTAATTGTGCTTTGGGTCTGTTTTGTTTTAGATTTCTGCACGTTTAGAATAGCTTGATCAGGAGGTTTAATTTGTTTTGACCAAATTCTTCTGTTTTTTGTGCTGTTTGCACAAAAACAAAACAACCACCCAAGGCAGTTGGATTTTTTATTTCATCTCTCGCTTTTTTTTCATTCTCATTACTGAAGGTTCACGAATCCACCAATCCGGGATCGCAGCCATCTCCAGCGGCCAGTTCAGGGTACGAGTCCTCCACACCTCCCACCATTGTATCACCGTCCACAGAGAACCAGAGCAGCAGCTCCATATCACCAGCAGCCTCAGCAGTTCACCACACAACCAGCCACAGCACGCTGTCGTCAAATTTCAATGAATGGTACGTGTAAATATTTTTGAAAGAAAAAAAAGATAAAGAGGAAAAAAAAGACTGCAAAATTTAAAAAGAAATGAAAAACTGCTTGGACTTTCTAAAGTCAGCCAGTGCAACATGGACTGAGAAAACACGGGAAGCCCAAACGATCAGTTAAAGACTGTCTTAATGTCAGTGAAAGAGAATGCATGGACAAAAGGAGGCACGGACAGCCACCATGTTAAACTTTTTTCCCCTTTCAGTATTTCTTTGAGTCTTTATTTTTACTGAGAGACTGCAAAAAAAAGAGATCTCAAAAAAAGCATGCTATCTGCGGGGAGAGGCCTACATTTTTGTACATAAGGATTTCACCAAGTTGGGAAAAATGTAATATTTTAATGTGTAAATAGTTCTATCACAGTTTAAGGGAATTTGTGAAAATGTGGTCCCTAGATATATGGAGAAATGAGATGGTTTTAAGAATATTGCGACTTGATTGAAAAGAATGTTATAGTTGTGTACCAAATGTGAATTATTCAGTATTACTACAGTCTACACGTCGACCTAACCGACTCTTAGTATTAATGTGCTTTTGTAGCCTATCCAGTGCAACATTTTCGTCCAA
The DNA here is from genome assembly GCA_037177055.1 of Atherinosoma microstoma. Taxonomy (NCBI): domain Eukaryota; kingdom Metazoa; phylum Chordata; class Actinopteri; order Atheriniformes; family Atherinidae; genus Atherinosoma; species Atherinosoma microstoma. The sequence goes on from JBBBVU010000019.1 coordinate 11,382,201, forward strand.
GGTCCAGTTTGAGTAGCACAGTATCATTGTTGTTATTTAATGTCATGTCGATAAATCGTGTAGTGAAAGCCTGAAATTCCGTGTCAATCTGTTTATGTACGTGATAAATATAAAATCTCTGTCAATTGCTTTGTCTGAAAGGAAGTATTATTACATGTAAGTAGCTCAATTTTCCATATTTATCCGCATGTAAAGGACCGGTAACATGTTAGAAATGATCGGTATTTATGGAGAAATGCGCTCGTATGTAAAATTTAGTTTACAAAAAAATGTTTGGATACATTTCGTACTATATTAAAGGATTAAAAAAATACAATAATGGAATGCGTTGGGGGTTATTGGTTTCAGTAGTGTTTGGGTTGATCTCAACATGAGTTCTGTGTGAAACTAATGGATTTATTTTAGGGGGCATCAAAATATTCATCTGCTGCAGAGCAAAACAGACCTTCTCCAGCCATAAAAATCCATTTAATGTAGCTAGAATTGTTGCACGTTTAGTGGTATAAATACGTTTAAACACTTTGTAGTGTGTGTGTGTGTTCATACATTTAGCAAGTGTGCGTCAGTGTTTGTGTGTGAGGCATCAGCTCATTTAAAGCTACCATGTTTTAAACAACACTGTTACAACTTTCCTGACACTCGATAATAAGTAGTAAATTCACTCCCCCCTCTTTCTGCATCTTCTGTTTATCCAAAATTAACATCCAACACTTTGCCCTCCAGTAATGTGCAAATTAAATCGATTAATCACGGAGGTTGTTCCTCAGTGTATAAACCCGAGTAAGCTATTTTGCGTTACTTAATTGTTCGGGAATCTAATTTTCAAATCTAATTTATTTTCCTTTCCTGTGCGTTTCGCCGGATTTCCCAGATTCAGGGAGAGGCTGGGAGTGTGAGTCAGTGTGGCCCCCTTCATTGTTCCTGGCTGCAGCTTGCTTGACCGCCCCATTAGGCAGAGATCACATCAGCAGCCGTCACTGATCATGGTTAACACTGCCAGAGCGCACGGATCTACGATCTGTCAGTCTGCAGCTTGGTCAAAACCGAAAAATATAACCCTGCATAGAAGGTTTTAACATTAAAAACACCGAGCTGCACATTGCAGCAGAGGAAGCGCGAGCGCGCCTGTCTTGCCTGCCCTGCGTGCGTGCGTGTGCCTTAATATCGGCGACCAAAAGTAAAAAATGGAAAGAAATAACGAAAGACGACTCCCACCATCTTAGATGATTTGTTGAAATATATTGAAATGTATTCATATTTTCTTTTCACGGACTATTAAATGTAGAGATAAATGAAGGATGGAAATAAAATGACTTTTTCGACTCTATTTAACACTATCTATCTGGTCCATGTGCAGATGCTCCATGGATGCACTCCACGTCGCACGAATTCGTTTGAGAAAGTCACTTTGCAGCTTTGCAGGAAAACAAAACGTTCACATGTTTGCTGAAATATAGATATATTAAAGAAGATGTGTTAAGACTAGCTGGTGTGTAGCTCGTGCCCACACACTTAGTTTAAACAGAAAGCTAAATTGGCAGATGCGGAGATAAGAACAAAAATCCACCCAAAATATTTATAATCAATAAATTCAACTACAAAAAAACATAATTGACTGTAACATTGTGTTTTTAGATTCTGATATGGATGGAAAATACGTTTCTTGGATATATGAAAGAGTTTTTTTTATGCTAATTTGCTTTATCATGATTTTATTCTCTTGGATGTGTGTGTGTGGGGGTGTGTGTGTGTTTCAACTGAATAGAGAAGCAAAGAAACAAGCAGCCGCTGCTCCTTCAGTGTGCCAATGCGACTGAATGCAGAGCATGGACCTCAACTATGCCGTTTAATTTCTTCTTTATGGTTCTGTCGTGTTACCTTACCCTGAACCTACACACTGTAAAGAAAATAAAATGCTCGTAAAAGATGTGTTGACGACAGGCTACAGCTATATGTCGCTCCCGGTGACTCCAGATCAAATAAGCGCAGGAAAAACATCCACTTCAAATGTATTTACGTTCAAGTCTGGAAATGACAGCGGCTCAGATGTGGGCGAAAGCGCAGGCGCCAGCATCATGAATATTTATTAAGGCACTTGTGGCCAGTAAACCGAGCCTGACGTTTATGTTACCAAGGTAGACACTCTGCAGCTTATCAGTGCATCAAATCTCAGACAGAATGGTGGCCCAGACTTTCTCCTCACAGGTTTAAAAGTCTCAATTGTCTGTTTGACATCAAACAACATCCGGTGCATGGAAGTGGGCTATCATGGCAAATTAGAACAACAAAAAACAAAAACAAAAAAAAGTCCAGATTTATTCCTCCTGCAGCAGTTGTTGCATTTTGTGGGTTCTGTTTTGAATCTACACAGTCTTTAAAAAAGACAAGAAAATACTTCATGCGGATGTGCAGATAAATTCAACTTCTGAAGGAACTCTTTTCAGCACCTGCAGACACTGACACGTGGAGCCTAAACTAAAATCCGCACTCCTTGATGGATGAGCTGCCCATGCTTTTGCCAGCACTCTGATCTGGATTGCCCAGCTGCCGTCACTCATTGAGAACTAAATCGATAAGTTAAACATTTGCAGTTGCGATTTAACTATTAGGTTTCCGGCATGAGAGGGACATGTGATATCTATTTTTAACTGCGCTGGGAGTTTGAAAAACTTCAAAGGGAAACACCACAAGTTGCAAGTCATGAAATAACAAATAAAAAACAAAACAAAAAACGCCATCCTACAGCCTCCATCTGCTCAGCTCGATGAGTCCTTATACAGAAAAGGTCAAATTCAAGTCAAGGCCACTTTACTTTATTGGCATGCAGACATTTCCAAAACGCCTCAAAAAAGCCTTGTCTTATTTGCAGCCATAAAACGATTTCACTGCCAAAGCCTGGGTAGGTAATGGAGCAATCCATCCCACAGTGAACATCTACGTTTGAATACAACAATAATCCAGAGGTGGAATTTACAGAAAATGATTTATAATCGTCAAGCATTGCACCTGACTGGACGGTATGCATTGATCCTCTCGGTTATTTTGTTCTTTCAACGTTTTAAAGCGTGACTTCTCCAATTTTTATTATTATTACTGGCTTTACACGTGCACCAAATGGAAAGCAATGTTTATATTATTATTTATTTAAAATTTAAAATATATAAAATTAACACACCATATATTTCCAAAAGGATAATGCTCTTAAACGTCAGCTTAACAAGAGTTTATATTTGCTCTGTTGCAAACTCTGACTTCTGTGCTGATTTACAACTTATTATTGAAGCCTTCTCTAAATCTTTGTTCATTACAAACCGCAGCTCTTTATATAGGCTACTTTGAGTTGGTCATAGGACCTCCACATGCTGATCATTTGGGGCCAAAAGCAGCACTGTGACGACTTGGCGTTTTGGAAACAAAATTAATCCATTTTTTGGAAAGGAAATGTCACATTATAGTGAAAAGATTATCATTATGTTGTATTTTTAATTTTCTCTCTCTTTTTCTTTAGTGTATTTTGGGTATTTCAACATAATCCAACATGCAGCTCATGTAGTTCACCGCACTTTTTATTTTAGATTTTTATTTAACCACATAACTGATTGGGACATTAATCTCCGCTTTGCCACCGCAGCGCCGGCGTTGGAGTTGCAGAGGGTTCGTTATAGTGAAACATAGGCACACGGTGACCCCCATCGCATCAGTTGTGATGCCTGACACGCTATTAAGTTGAGGCCGTTCAGGAGATTTGTGGAGGCGCTGACACGGTGTTGTGGCGTCCCCTTTCTTGACGTGTTGCTAAATGAGGCCACTCCAATTAGTGCTCTGCTGCAGGGTGGGACACCAGCACACCTAGGAAAAACAAACACTTTCATACCTGTTCATCCCTCACAAAAAAAGCAAGCAAACAAACAAACAAAAGAAAAAACGTTAGCCTTATACGCCTACACAACATTAACTATAACTGATTAGTCATTGCGCTTTTCTTAATGGCAATTAAAACCAGGAAATAGAACTGACAGGACACAAACTTCCGGTTTCTAAATCCTCCTTATTTATCTCGTTAGCGTTCACGTGCAGAAGAATAGGCTAAATAAAAGGGGCAATTCTTATGTAGTTTTCCCTATGTAAATCAGCTTATAACGACATATCCTGTGTTTGTGTTAATTAAAAACATGCAAAGATTTAACTCACGTGCTAACAAACATGAAATAAACAGTGTTGCCTTTTGCGAGACCTGATGGGAATTTCAAATCTTGCCTTTCTGATGTTAGTTGAGATCAAATTAGAGCATTTGAATGAATTCATTACCACAAAAAAAGAAAAACTATAAAAAAAAAAGGGCGATACATATGGTGCATTAATGCACTGTTCAATGGAGAGGTCTTCTCGCTTACAGAGCAGCTTGTCGACATCTGTTTATCTGATGAGTCTTAAAAAGAGTCCCTATTTCACAATGAGGATGACCAGGCAAAGATAATCAGTGACAGATTTCCAATGATCCATAATGTTTTTTTCAAAGTGAAGGTGGCCTGGAGGAAAACATGAACCAAATCTTCAAGGATTTAATTGTTTTTTGTTTGTTGGGAGCCTGATATGAAAGTATGTTTAGCCTCTAGTGTTGCATGCTCTTTTGTTTGCTCAGACTTTAACAATGAGTCCATAAAAGCCTATTAACTAATGTTAAGATCTGCATATGTGCCATGTTTTACTGTAAACTAATAGCACATCAGAACGTCAGAATTATTTTACATTATTTGGACATCATTAGAAGCCTGCTGCTAACAAACAAACATACGTCTTTAGATCTATTTCATGTTTTAATTCTCTAATGTGTGCTCAACCACAATGTGAGTGTTCAAAGTGTCAAGAAAACAGAGAACTAAAGTTGCAGATACAAATGGCAACCATAATTTCACAAAAAACACAACAATAACATTCTTGAATTCCACAGAGAGCCAAACCTAGTTCTAGGTTGGAGATTTAAACATCAAGCTGTGTTTCTACACATTAACACTGTACCAGCAAATCAAACAATCATACAATCTTCTGCACAACCACTTAATCTTTGGGTTGCATGTCTTCTCTTTTTTTTGTCTTTTTCCTGTTGGGCTGCAGCCCAAACCCTCCAAATATTTTTCAAAGACAAGGAGCAATAAATAAAAGTTGTTTTGCTTGCCTCGTGTTTGAGTGCAGATACTTTAAATAAAAATGGATTTCATTTTCTTCCTCCCTTGTGAGTAAATCATTCCAGAATGAAAATGTGTGCAGTGAAACAAACTGGAATCGTAATTCCCCTGGTTACTAACTACGGCTATTCTAAAAGCTATTTTGATATTGACACCCTTTTTTTTCCCTCTCTGAAAACATTTGAGGCTTTGTTATTGTCTTTGCTTCACTATTGTTCAACTTAATTCTGATAATAGATCTGTCATTAGAGAGCACTGCACAGTGCAGCTGTAAATGTATTTGTCATGGATATATTTGGATATTTTCCATTCATTTCAGTTCAAGCTTTTCTGACCTCAAGCCTGTTCAGAATTGAACAGAACCTTAACAGTGTCCTCCAGCCAAAAGCCTCATCCCTGTGGTAAAATGTTACGACTTGCTGGAAGCATGCAGAGAGCTAGAAACACATTTTCATTCCACATTTTCACTGACCTTACAGTCTTTCTGACATCTTATCTGCAGTATCACAACAGCTCAACAGTATCACAGCTCAACAGCATCCTGGTGACAGGTATAACTGATGCAACACTTAAATCATATTCCACCTCTCTGCAGCGCATTCATTTATAATTACAGCCGCATCACAGAAAGAGAGTGATTAAAAGTAAAAAAAATTGGCAAACAAAATGTGGAATGTAAGGTATCATCATAATATTGTACTTGGCATGGAGCATTTTTCACCAGCTGCATCAGCGGGACACAGGTGGAAATGCAACTCGGGTGGCGATGGGAGCCAGGAAAGACTTGGAAGCTGAATGTGTCTGTCTGTGTGGGAGTGTTTGTATGACTCTGCACCAAGTGTACATATCATCTCAAGCAGGCAGGATATTAGCTATAATGCTGTCAAAGGATGGATTTAAGGGTCCACAGTATCATTGAGGGGGGGCATGTAGACAAATCTGGCAACATGCAACACATTATTGAAATATGATTAGCCATAAATACATAAAAAAGAAAAAAAAAGAGAGGAATCCTGGCTTAAAGGGACTTGGTTTGGTACATGAGAGCAATAGCAATAAAAAAGAAGAAAAAAAACTATTAAATGTCTCGCTTTGGAAGATGCCAAACAATGATCAGCTAAGTGAGATGTACCAAATCCTTTTCAACAAGCTCCGATGTACAACACATGGCCCGACCTGTGTGCAGCAGCTGGCTTCAGTAAGTATATCATGGCTCAATTTCATGTCTTTGCCTCTGATGTTCTTTGATGTTACAGATAACTGAGTGATACAGTGTGGTTTGGGCGAGAATAAATGAAAATCTGTGATGTAACAGTGTCATTTTGCTCCTGGAAGTTGCAGTGACCTCTGTGCTCCTTTGATGGGGATGTGAGGAAATGGTGAGGGAGCAACTCTGTGACAATCATAAATACATCCAAAGGTTTGAAATAGTTTCAGACGTTGGCACAGAACTACTCATATGAGGTGTTTTCAAACACAAGTAATCCATCTATTCTAGCAAGTGACCAACTATTCAACTGTGATTTTATCTGCTGTTAATAATTTTTTAATAAAACATTGCACATTTTCAGGATTATAAGGTGTGTGTTCAATTTCTTCTAGTTGCCCGTTGCTCACTCAGTTTGATTGATAACAATTGGCCCAAATCTGCTAGGTCCAGGTGTTTACTGTTTATTATTTTCCCTCCCCCTCCAATTAATCACTAATTGGTGTTTCCACCTGCGGTGGAAATTATACCACAATTCTGGCCAATATTCTTACTCTGATGAGGAAAATACATCAAAATATTTACTAGTGAATGCCAGCATTTTTTAATATGTGTATTTTTGTACAAGAACAAATGAAAAATACTTTTCTTGTAGCATCTGTGTTGCATCATTGCTTGCTTACATAGCCTGGTATGATAAGTGTTGAAGCCATTTTAAAAACACAGCAAATGACCTGATTTTATGCTCGCAGATTTACAGGATTCACCCTTGGATGAAGTAATGTCAGCATGATGGTTTTTTATGTCTACATATGGAAACCCTTCATTGCAAGACTGAAATCTGTTTAAATAATGTTGCACTGAGAGATATCTTTATAAAAACAAATGTGTCACTGCCACGAAGAAAACACTCAACTGTGGTTGTTTCTTAAAAAATATTTAAAAAAAATTCCTCTCATTTATTTTTTTTAGCTAAAAGTAATATAAGTTATCTAAAAATGGTTTCTATCTAAAACCAGGTCTATGTGGATTGCTTGAACACTATGCTGAGTCCTGCTTCATTGAGCTATAATGAAACCACTCCAGTGAAAGGGCAAATGAAATGTTAACGCTCCCTAAAGGTCAGGTCCCTCCACGAGATCAAGTTCAAAAAACAGCTTTAAATGACTAACAAGGTCTGAACCTGGCAAAAATTATAGGACTGCAGCTGAAATCTGTATGGGAGTTAGTGTGCTACAGCTACATGCAATCCCATATCAGAACAACTGTGTTGGTATTGCACAACAAGTAATGCTGCAGTGATAGTTTATGGCTTGCTGTGAACTTGTCAGCAGCTTTGCCAGCATTAAATCTGTGTTGAAACTTTGCATGCAAAGGTGGACCATACAGTACATAGCAAGAATGGAGCCATATTGTTTTTATAAATATCACATAGTGGATTCAGTTTACTTTGAGTGTTTACTCACAGCTAAGTAAAGCAGAACTAGTGTTTAAGAGTCATGTGACTTGTCCTCAACCATTTTTAGAAGATAAAAATGTGACAGCCCCCTGCACTGCATCCAAACTCAGTCATTAGATATAAAGCTACTCCCAGCAGTGGTTTGTGTCTAATGGACAAGTGTTGATAAGTCCTTAAAAAGAGCATCCAGTTGAACTTTTGGCTAAAGCTTGTTTCCAAACTCATGTGATGTAAGTGTTCATCTGTCATCGCTTCACAGAGGACTGCGGCCCATCATCACACAGATAAATGGCTTCTTGATGCTACTTAATTCATTTCAGTCCCTTCTGAAATTAATTTTGACATATTTTTTTTTTCAAATGAATCCTTAGAAAAAAAAGCAGTTCATGCTTACAGAATCAGTTTGTAATTGTGTCTCACTGTATGAGCTACCTTTGTTTATTATTTGATTTCAGTGACTGAAGTGTATTTGTGAATGGAAAAAAAAGTTCTAAAGAAAAATAAAAAATGATCAGCTGATGTTTTAAAGCCATGGTAAAGCTAATCAAAATCTTTTTAAGCCCCCCCTCCCCCATGAAAATTGAAAGAATGATTATTTGAAATAACAGCTGAATAAAAATTTAAAAAAATCTATTTATTTATCTATTCATTTATTTAGTTATTGGGTTTCCAATCAGGTCTACACTTTCTAAATCTAACTATTTCTCCAGCTTGCACTTCATGACTTTATTCCAAACCAGATAATATCAAACTCAATTAGCATTAATGTGCTTATATCCTAATACCCTGTGATACTGAAGTGATAATGCAAACTATGGAACCCAAGGAGGTCAAACACAAAAAGTACTTAGCCACTCTGTTTTTTCCTTTCTCTTTGTACTTTCTACAAGAAGAAAGATTGGAACAGGATTAGAATCCATAGAAACACATCTTTAAAATAGTGTTAGAATGCAAGTTAATTACAACCAAGGCGAGTGTAAGGGATTAGTGTTCTGATCCGGATCCCTGTTAAACATAATGGTGCGGCACTGTAAGGGTGTGAACAGTTTATCCCACTGGGTTATTTTCTGTATGAAGATGCTGCAGCTTTGTCCAAGTCAAATTCCTACTAATATGAATCAGAAGCGTTAAAAATGAGCTGGGTTTTGTCGGAATTTCACTTAATCTTTGGTTAGAGTTAAACTGATTGTAATATAGAGTTGTACAATAAGATGTATTACACACAGGCCTGCTTTGGGAGATTTAACTGACAATATACATAGCTGACCCATAAATAATTTTTAACTTACATCAGTTTGGTGGCTTTATACTGCTTCTGCCACAATCCAAACCAACCATGGCCACTTGCAGTTCATCAATACATCACTCATCTCTGACATGCTTGTTGGTAATGTTGGACTAACATGTCAAACGTCCATGACAAAACTTTTTTTCCCCTCCCAAAACATATGTTTCGCAACACCCAAAATTAAATCATTAAATTTATTTTCCTCTTCATATTAAAAGTCTTTCTTCCCCCCTCTCTTTTGTCTGCAATTAAGTTCATTCAAGTTGAGGATTGTTGCATGTGCAGATGGTTTGGAGAAGCATCAATCTCTGTCAGCAGTGTAATAATGCAGACATTCCATACTGGGACACTTCATGAGTAGTGGAGGCTCATGAGAGGGGGAGTTCCCTAAATCAAATAAAAGCTTGTGTTCTGGTTGAAGCCTGAGAACCAGCACCCCAGTGAGGATGCAGTGGGAATGAAATTATACGCCGCCCCCTGGTTACACCGCCTGCATTTTTATATATTACAGTTCAAGAAATGCTGCTAAGGTTTATCAAATAAATGTAGCATTCAATAAAATTTTAATCTTTGCAGTGTGACGCTCTGAACACATGAATTGGAGTAATAATTTATATAATGTAATTTCATTCAAAGATTTAGTTTGTTTTATTGTTACACATACTTTTTATATTGGTAGCTTCAACCTGAATTAATACAAACAGGACTTTATAGTCCTGATTCCAATATATTCAAAGGGGATGGTTTAAGTTTGCCATATCTTGCTAATCGTTGCACACTTTGTCGCACGAACCAAAGGATCCATCTCAATTTATACCACCTTTCAAGCATGCATCTCTTCCAGTGATCTTCCGTCCATCTGAACATGAATTGGAAAGCCACAAAATGTTGGCAGCCCGCCTTATTCAACTCCTTGTACCTCCCTTGACTTTTCGTCCTGGCTTGATGTTGACATCACATGTAGAAAATTCTTGGGAATAACACATGGAAAGTACGCCGGGGCTGCAGGGAGACACAGGATGGAGAATGATAAGAATGGATGCCCTTCATCTTTCACTCTGAATTCAGGCCTAAGTCAATTTTACTCTCAGCATGAGACTTTCTCCAGCCCAAGTTTTGAGTAAATCCAATCAGCTGTCCACGGGATTGAGATGTAGTGTGTCACTGATGACAGAGTTTGCTGTAAGGCGAAGATGCAGTGTAGCATTTTTAATAAGATGCTGCCCTATAAGCTTATCCTCAAGTAAAATTAAAGGAATTAGGGTTTAATACTTCATGTACATCACCAAGCAGTTACAGTTTACTCTTAGTTTAGTTCCACATAATTTGCTCCAACATAAATCAAAATAGACCAGACTGTTGGTGACTTGAATGCCAAACCATATCTGTCCGTTTTTGAGAAAATTTAGATTTAACACAACTCTCACAAGGACAAGTGTTGATATTTACTTGCCCTCTGTGATATTTTCTGTGTGGTGACCAGAGAAATCAGCTCAGCATTGCTTGAGTGCCTTGGCATAGCAGCATAGCATGAAATCCCTCTGTCTGCCAGGTGCGAGCGCCCAAATTATACTTCCCCAAAATGTGCATCCGCAGTTTTGACAGGCGGACTGTACAGTGATATTCTGCACCAGTACTACCATTCCAAAAAAACAGAGCCTGCACACATCACATATCCACTTAGCCCACCCCACATTTCAGTTTTTTTTGTGCACCTTCCCATCTTCACTCCTCTCTGCTTTTCTTCTTTCATTTCTTTGATTGGCTTGATTCCATGCTCATTAGCATGTCCCATTATCTTCTGGAATATTCAGGGGAATGTTTCCAGTTGCTGCCACTCCAATTATTATAATACACAACATGGTTCATGACATTCAAGTTTCTGGAAGTGCTTCAGCTTTTTGTCAAGGTCCTCAGTCACACGTGAGGGCTGTAGATTTTTCAAGGGCATCTGTTCAAAGCTGGCCCAGAAGAGAGACAACACGGCTGAGAGGCGGCGGTGGTGGGGGCTCGGAGCAAGCTGGAATGATCCACCTAGAATTTGTTGAATCAAATCCTTGCACCTGGATATAATTGTCTTGCTGCTGTGCTGGGAGTTGCTACTGCCAGAATGAGACCAAATTAGTGGCCTGAAAATGGCGACCTGTCAAGACCTGCAGCTTCACCTGGTATCATATTTTACTGAGACAAAACACTTTGCTTGCATTACTGGTTAATGATCATTTTGTTTATTGGCTCGGATGGCTGCATTAATGGGAATTATTTCTAAAATCAAGCTGCAAAACTTGAAACAATGCAGCAGAGTGCTATCATTTATATACACACACACAATCAAATATGTTCTTTCATTGTATTCAAACCTCTGTGAGTTTCATTTCAGTGTAAGCACTTTTTTAAAAGTTGAACTGTGAAGTTCTGAAAGGACACATCTGGTTTGAAAACAAACATATTCATCCTATTTCTAGTTCAGCATATGGATACATAATAATCAAAAGATTCACATAAATACACAATGATACTCTTGCTATAAGACTCCAATCACTTATTACACAAGATCAATGGGGTAATTTGAGCTGCATTCTTCCAAGTCAATAATTTCAGCCTACTGAGTCATCACATCTGCAATCTTACTTTCATGCAGTTGCTTTTGGTATATTCACAGATTGTTTGAAGGAAACAGAATCATTTCTTTACTCAATTATGCAGTTTACCAAGTGGCAAGAATAAAGACTTACAACCATGGGGGGTCTAGAAAATAATGTCTAACACTGATGAATCTTGGGAAGATAGCACTGTGTCATACCACTTCTAAAAATATTAAGAGCCCCATTTACTTACATTCCTGGAAGAATAGGTGTATATAAAGTTCCTGGTATTCATAATCACCTGTGACAAATTAGTACATTTTAACTGCAAAACCTTTATCATTTGAAAAGTTTGACATTGAGAATATTTTTTTTCCTTATATTTTATAGTGTAATAAACTAAGAAGTTTGAAACTTACACCAAATACCAACAGAGACAAACCACACACCAAAAAAGAACAAAAATACTGAACCACCTCCATCTAAATATATGTATAATACACCAGACTTACATCTAGACTCCAATTTGTTTCCTATTTGGACCACAAAGTTTTCAGCATTTATTTAATAGTTTTGGCTTTACTCCCTGTTAACTTTCACTTGCTATTAGTTTGGTTTGATTATTAAATGACTGGTTAGCGAAACAACCTACTTTCCATTGAAACAGAACTTCTTACAAAATTAGTTCTTACTTAACAGGGAAACAAATCCAACTAGAAGCACTCAGAGAGTGCAGACCTCCGCCAAGCCATAGGGTGACTCAAAGGCCCAACAGTCCACCCAGTACCCACATATTTTGAACCATATGGATCACCAGATCCAGATTATCAACATGATCCGGGTCAAACAATGTGGCGATTATAACATATACCTGCAACTAGAAGATGGCCTGTTGCAGTGTTTTATAATGTTTTGGACATGGCTGCAGTCAGGGTTCGAATTACATAGGGGCTTTCAGGGGAGCCTTCTTTTCATGCTTGAATCAAGTCACGTGCACGCGCATGCATATTAATGCATGTAGAGTGAGCAAAAATATGGTTACTACCAAAAAACCTTCTGCTAGTACTGCTACTACTACATGCTGCTTGATAATCAGAAAAGTTGCTGAGAGTTCATTAACAACCACAAAAAGAAGCAGATCAGGTGGTCGTTATGGACACTTGCAGCATAAAACGAACAATGCTGCTGTCCACGGTGCTGAAGGATACAAAATGGATCACCTGCATCATTTGGAGGATCTAATTAATTTAGTTTTAAAGATGATTAAACACAAAACACTGACAAATTAATTAATTAATGCTATTCTTAAAAAAAACAAAAAAAAACATCTCGAACCTAATGAAAAATTAAATGTAACATGAAAGTGGACAATTTTTAGGGCTCCCCTTAGTATCAGCTGAATGTCTTTAGGGGAACTGCTCTTCTTTTCAGGGGAGCCAAGCTCTGCGTAGCTCCCCTTTAATTCGAACCCTGGCTGCGGTGAATGCATGTCTCCTCTGAGCTGCCAGAATGAATGTGAGTTTATTATTGAGCTCTCTACTTGTGATACAATCTCTGCTGTCATCCAGTGCTCTGTTTCCTTACTTTAGCATTATATGATGCCTTTTTTTTTTTTTTTTTACCTCCACCAGGGTCTGGAGGTTATATTTTTGCCAGCATAAGTTTGTCTCTCCGTCTGTCTCTCACTTATCACCATAACTCAAAAATTTTTCAGGAAATCTCCGAGATTGTATAAGGAACAACTGATTAGATTTTGGGGGTGATCAAGATAGTATGGATCCAGGAAAATCTTTTAACATTAAAAACCGGTAACATTCTAACACCCCTGGCTTAGAACCACCAAATGGGTTCATTTTGATACCCTGCCAACGCAGAACTTTTAAGAAAATGATAAAGGTGGCATTTATGAAGGCCAATTTTTTCCCCCTTTGAATCTATTAGTTTTTATCATTCAGAAGTAGACAAAGCTTCAATAAATAAATAATTATTTGATTAGCATGTGGGATTACTTTAGGCTTGTATTTCAAATAGAAAATGCCAAATAGCTTACTTCCTAGCTTACAACATTCACTTATCAGCAAACATATAACTATATAAAATAATTCTTTCAATTTATTTAGATTTTTGAAATAAACTAACTGAGGGGGAACAATTACAAAAAAATATGTAATACTAAAGTAAAAGAACATCTGATATTGATTCATTGTATCGCAAGTGGAGAGCTCAGTAAGTCATTCTGGCATTGATACAGCTCCGGTAGAGGACATGTGCATTCACTGTAGCAATCTCCAAAACGTTATAAAAACACAGCAGCAGGCCATTTTCTAGTTACAGGTGGATGTTATAATCCCACACTTTGACCCAGATCATGTAGATATTCTGGATCTGCTGATCCAGAAGGTTCAAAATATAGGGACTGAGGGCTGCTGGGACTTTTGAGGTTTTTCTCAGGTGAGTCACCCTATGGTTTGGCGGAGGTCTGCGCTCTCTCAATGCTTCTAGTTTCTAACTTTCCCCATCAAATGATTCTAAATACATTTAAAAAATGATTTAATTTAGTTATCTGTTCGCTGATAAGTCAGTGTTGTAAGCTGGTAAGTATTTTACATTTTCTATTTGAAATACAAGCCCATAGAATCCCACATGCTAATCAATTATTTATATATTTATTGAAACTTTGTCTACTTATGAATAATAAAAAAGATTCAAATAGGGAATAATTGACCTCTTTAAATGCCACCTTTATCATTTTTTTTATGCTGCATCTGCAGGGTGTCAAAATGATCCCCTCTTGGCAGTTCTAGGGGGTATTGGAATGTTTGCGGTTCCGGTATTGAAAAAAATTCCTAGATCCAGGTGGTGATCCAATCAGCAGTTCCTTTTTGGAACCATTTTGGAGATTTCCTGAAAACATAATCAAAATCTGTCCATTACATTTTGAGTTATACTGCTAACAGACAGACAGACAGACAGACAGACAAACATACGCTTGCGAAAACATACTCTCTGCGCCTTGGCAGAAGTAATAATGGTTTTGTTGTATCATAATATTTAACATTTTGATTGAGGCTCCATGCCCTCTAACCTGTAACAGTAAATTAGATGGATAGGTGGCATTGGATGGTCCAACAGCAGGTCGCAGACCAACTTACTTGGTCCAAGAAAAAAATATCATTGTCAAGAATCATCCGTACAGAAAAATCCTACTCAACACTGGAGAAGTCCTTTATAGTCAATATCAGACTGACTTTTACTGGATGTAAAGAGCTCAGAGAAGAGATGGAATGCAAGATGGATACTGAATTAGCCTTTGTTAGGCTTGCACCAAAGTGCGCAAAATCAGCCAAAGGTCAGTGGTGCTGCTTTAACCTATGTGGCTATCTCGAGAAATTGCCCTTTTGTTTTTTTGAGATAACCACCTCCTGCAAATTTTCATTACATAATAATCTTTTTTCCCCTTGAGATTATGCTGTTAGCATCTAATTGCACTGTGCATTGTTGCAGTTGGGAAGAGTCTATAACAGTGGGTGTGTCTCAATCAGCACACTAGCGCACTTTCGAACACTACATTTAAGTGCATAGTGCGTTCACACGCACATTTTAGCAAAAACTCAGTGCACTGAAAGTACCCGGATGCTGCCCTAAAAACGGCCAAAAATGTAGTGTTGAATGATGCACACTACTCGCACTAAACGGACGCCATATTGCCGACATAGAGGAAGGGGTGGGACTTATACAGACGTACTACAGTTAGGACAATAAATGTAAGCAGTTTTTAGCCGGTTTTGCAGATGTAAATAAGTTATACGTGCTACAAATGATTAATGTTATAGTTCGCGGACGTTTATTTGGCGGATATTTCTGGCAATCTGGAGAGTCGCGGTTAAATGCTGATCCATCACTACAGTTAAGTGCAAAACGTCAGTGCTCCATTTGGGTTAACACTTATCCACGAAAGTGTGCACTACAGAAGTGTGCAGTGCATACTACATTCCAATGCACACTACATTCCAGTGCACTTACGTATTGAGACACACTCAGTAAGTCAAGACTTGTGTTTGTTATTCTGTTTACATCCTAGCAATGGCTTTTCTGTACTCTAACAAATTAAGACCTATTTGTTTCATAGTTTTTAAAAAAAAAAACTTAACCTGTTATGTTAAAAAAAACTAAATAAATAAGTTATTTCTTTACCTCAAGAAAACATTCCTTGATAGTTTAAAATAACAAAATAAGATAGTTGAGTCTTGGCTTCCCTAAGATGATGTGAGAATGTCTATTTAAGTAAGTTTTGAGATTAAAAAAAAAAAAAAAAAAAAACTTAAACCAAATAGTTTAATTACATTTACCCTTTATTGGGCACTCACTAGAATACTTGGAAATTCAACATTTCAACCATAGAGAAGAGTGTTATTGTGATATTGAAGGATATTACAAGTCTTTACAACTTGGTTACTTTTCTCTAAAATAATAGCAGTCCTTCAGTAGTAAGTGGTCAGTACTAAATGTTTATTCTCATTTTATGTTGAAAGCTAATCTCAATTAAATATCTGGAATGTAGCCTGATCTTTAATGATCGGTGATGAGAACTCCATGTGGTTCTATGATTTCATCGAGTAGCATGAATGGACATTTTGTGTGACCTATGGAGTGATCAAATATGGTCACTTGCCCAATAAAGGTTAATAAAAAAAAACACAGCTGGTTTAGTCATGTATGCTGTATGTGTTTAAAAACACCCACACAGACCAAGTACAATCAATAAAAAGGACATGAATTAAAGGTTTAAAAGTTCTCCAAATTACCAGCAGCTCAAAATGTACAAAAAAAGACAAACAAACTGAAATTATATAAAAAAAATTGGGTGATTCAAGAAAAAGAAGAACACATCTCGACCATCTGCATGAATAAAGCAATTATTGGTTTCCAGCCTGTAGTATTACACCAGACTGGAATGACAGATTACACAAGACTTTATATTTAATTATTACAGATTGTAAAAAAAGACAAAAAAGAAAAATAAGAGAGAGATCTAAAATTTACAACTAAAAAAAAAGAAATGGTATTCAGTTAAAAGGATCTGAGTAGAGGAAGACTTTTACAGAAATTGTTGATGAAAAACTGTCTGTTTTGGACCTGGCAGGGTCTTTAAATGGTGTGGTCATAGTTGCTGGATGAAGTTGTAGCTTTGTGGTCTGAATATATATAAGAGACAAGGAAACATGTTTTTGGTTTCAAATATCAAGTGGGGAAATGCTTTTATATAAAGTAAGCTTCTTTTTTCCATCAGGAAACCTTTCTTTTGTTTATGTTATTCATATTTAGTGAAAGGACTGTTGTATATAGCAAAAGTCTTCTATCTTTAAAGCTCAACTATCTCAGTTTTGTTTTTTTGTTCATTTTGGATGGCAAGCCGTTGAAGGCATACTGTAAAACAAACATGAAATGTTATTTCAGCCTTTATACAAATTCAATGTTATCTCATTTGATTTAAATGTCGCTAGTTAAAAAAATTCCAGTTATTCTACAAGACGAACAAAAATTCTCTGTAATGCATGCAAAATACACATTCAGTTGCATTATTTACACTCTATAAAATAGTTGATTTTTTTAGGAAGCAATTGCAAAATTTGGAGTAATCTATCACAGTTTTCCGACTGTGCACCTGCATGGCGAGGGCCTTCCTCAGGGGATGGGGCCTGTAGACGGTGTGGTGCATAGTCTAATGGTTGAATCAGCTGGCAGGTGTGCCCCAGAAGTTTCTCTGCCACCTGCACACTAAATGGTGTAACTGTTTTATTGCTTAGCTGGACAGAGAGATACACCTGGGCCAGACTGAATTAAATGCTTAATGGGTCTGTCTTCTGCTGGAGAGAATCTTTTGTTTATATTTTCAGGCCTCTTGTGGACCAAGATGAAGATTAAATAATGTAAAGGAGATAAATTAAGTCTATTTGTCTTCTGTTTTATTCTTCAAGCACTGTGAAAATGATCCAAATGGTTGAGGGCAAAAACAGTCATGTGAAAAAGAAAGTGCCCCCTGAATCAGTTTAGGTTTTATGTAACAGGACATAATCAAGAACAACAAAACAATTAAATACTTCTGCTCCTTATTAGGTCTTGAAATGCAGCTTTAAATAAACAACACCACAAACATACTACATACTACTATCATAAATTTGAGACAATCAAAGCCAAAAGTGCAAGAGTAAAAAAACACACCCTTATATATATA
>JBBBVU010000019.1:11404828-11420849 GCA_037177055.1 Atherinosoma microstoma
TCTATCTATCTATCTATCTATCTATCTATCTATCTATCTATCTATCTATCTATCTATCTATCTATCTATCTCAGAATCAGTGGGGTTGTGGATATGGTCATTCTGCAGTCATATCTATTGTGTGAAGGATACATTTAGCCACTGGTGTTATGGGAGATCTCAGAGTCCAATACAAAATCATTGTGGTTGTATTCCCCTTTTGATGTTGTGTTAATGGGCATATAGTCTAGGTTAATATATAGCATACTGGTTGGATTGTTTAAAATTTGAGTGTCTTTTCTGCTATATATGCCTGAGACAGACAGTTAAAAAGTAGGAGAATCTTTTCTGTGTAGGCAGAGCATAAGATAAGAAGTTTAATATCCTCAAACAGGAAAGGTCTCATATTCATACTCCACTGAAATGAAATGACAGTCAGGGTATTGTCTTATTAAATTAAAACCCAAGTGAGGATAAAGGACCAAGCTAGGCTGACTGGTGGAAGATTTTCTTTCTCATACATCACAATCACAAGTTTTTAACATGAAATTCATTTCCTGAAGACTGTTGCCTGGTATCAAATATTGTAGCAAATGACCCCAGTGAAAGAGTTCTTTGTTCTTTTTCCAAAAATCACATATAACATATTAATTACTCAGCTCCTTACCAGTTCATTGGTGCTACCTTTAACAGTCAGGGGAGCTGTTTAGATCACTCCCCAGTCCTTGTGCCAATATAAACTAATCACTGTCTAGCTTCAACAGTTCATGTTGGCTAAATAAATAATCTCACCTTGCTTCATATTGAAACAGAATAACTCGATAACAACAGACATATTGACTTTATTAAATCAGAAAAGCAGAACCTTTGAAACTTGAATCAAAGTGGATTTTTTTTTTCAAAACCAACCACACAAGGCTCAGAATGCAAGCCTAGATATTTGGTATCAAATACAGGCAAAAATTGATTTTCCAGTCCTACTAAACTGGCTAAACAAATTAGCAATATATGCATGTAACTTCCAGGGCTCAGGATTGAGGTTATCACAGCATTTGATGGCATGATTATGATCAAACATTAGGATTCTTTATAGTTGTGTAATTGGTTAATTAACTCATGTATCAATATTAACACTTATTTTAATCTGTCTTGGTTTGCAGATAAGATGTGTTATTACAGTAATTAATGATTGTAAATTATCTGCTTGATCCTATTTGATTTAGTCCCTTTGACTTATTTCCCTTAAAAGTATTATCTTTTGTACAATGCTTCTCTCACTACAGTGTATTTCATATTTCTCCACCAATCACAACAGTTGACATCCCCAGCGTGCAGAGATCATAGTGACTTGTTCTGGGATAAGCTCTTACTCTTCACCTTTCTGTTTGAGAGAGAAGGGTTGAACTGGAGGAAAAGGGAGGGAGGTAGATTGCCTTGAAAGACAAACATCTCTGTGTCTGCCAACCTGCAAATGGCCCTTGTGTTTATTCAGCTGAGGATTGGACAGCAGCCAGAGCATCAAAATCCGTCTTCCACAGCATATGTGAGGGCAGTGCATTGAAGTTTGCATTTGATACATGACAAATGAGATGGTATTGAACAGCGGGGGTTCTGGTACAGCATGGCTGAATGACGTACAGGCAGTAAAGTCGAGGGTAAGAGGAGGAATGTTTGTGCCATGTTTCTGCCAAAAACCCTCTTTGTCAACCCATCATTTTGGGGAAGTTGTATTTACAGTATATCATAAATAATCCGACACAAAAAATAAACAGTCTAAGCATGAAATAATGCATTCATAGGAATCGTTATTAATGCAATAAACATGAGCACAAAGCTCTAATAATGCCAACATTTCTGCTTCTTTCATTCCTCAAATCACGTAGTTTTTTTATTTAACAAAAATCCCTTGACCAAAGGCTGAATCACTACACTAATAATCTTTGATCACATGAAGGTATCGGAAATGCTAATCATCCTCAAAGCAACCGCTTCGCTTTTTAGAAAGCCTTTACATCTTGCATGCAAAAATATGCATTTCAGCTTTATTTTTAATCCAAGAGTTTTAAACTTGCACCATCCAAATAGTATTAACCTGGTGATTATACATTACACTTGCTTAAAAAATGCACACATTATAAACACCTTTCATCTTTCACCCACTTCATGTGACCAAGACCTTGGTCTGACAAAAGCAGATAAAGTGGCATTATTCCAACTATGGGCTGATATTTACCACATTCATCCGGATATGTGACATTGAGAGGGACAAGCAGAACCAGCAGGGTGATTAAGGCCCTATTATCACCTGTGCCTCCAAGACATCCGTGACTTCACCACATATCCACATGGGCAGGAAATCTGTCGAGCTGCAGACTAGCAGTGACTTTGAAATCAACCTCTTATGATGAGTTGCAATGTAAAGCACTTTGAAAAGCAAGATGCTGCTTACCTGAGTATATCATCTGTTGTCACCGCACGTCTTTGGGGGTTGGCCGATCACCTCCGTCAAAGTGTTTAGGAGGTGTACGCATCAAGCGGAACATTCTTTCATCTTGCTTAAGGAGGAGTATGGCATTTATGCCTCCAGCTAAGCTCTGCGGTGACACCTCCGTCCTGATCGGTTGGCCTTAACTGGGAGCTGATCAGCAGCTCTCAAATTCAATCAGAGTGGAACCTTGAGTTAGTGTCAGAGCAAATTTTTAATCCAAACGCTTTTACTGCAACTTCACATCTGAGTGATGCTCTTTCAAACTCCAATCACAAATCAAGTAAAGTAACTAGTAAAGCTAAAGAAATAAATCTGGGTAATAAAAAGGGGGATTTTTAACAGAAATTCAAACTCTGGTCTCTTACAAGCAGCTACTTTAGTCTGTGCAGGTTTTTACTGTAAAACTAATTCAACATCTTTTTATACAGAAACACAAGAAATCTGTGGACCTATTATATCAATTACTGATACCATAACACTTAATCTAAAAAAAAAAGTGTCTTTGTGCTGAATGTTTTTTCCAAATTTGTTCAAAAGGATTTTTTCTAAATTAATCTTAACAGGTATGTAAATGCTGTATCTGATGGTGGCCAGGAATTTGAGTGAAAACTTCATTTTCAATGTCTACACAACTACAATTAAGGATAAACATGAAATTTTTGTAGAGCTTACCAGAGAATCTGGTTAGAAAATCCTAATTATTTGTCACTATAGGGACGGTTTTGTCTTTAAACCAGCATCATGTCCTCATCTCTAATCTTAGATCTAGCACCTAATGGGAGGTACAGACCGCCTTAAGTGAAAGTGTGAAATCCTCTTAGGCTCACTTATGGAAAATGTGTCTGTAAGTTCCCAACTTGACACCCAGCTTCTGGCACCTCTACTTCTGTGGGATCTGGCTTCTATGGGCAGCCGGCCTCCTTGTAGCTGCTGGAGAAATAGCAAAACAATAGCTTCATTATTGATTATACATATTGTAGGCTGAATAAAATATGTGATTAACTTCCCCCTCATATCATTAATTATAGTGTTAAATACACAGTAAGGAAACGCTGTAGGTGGATAATATCATGCTTAACTGGAAACATAAAGTTTTGACAAATTACTGCAAATTTAAGAGGCCAAACATGCTTTTGCAACATTTATAAGCAGGTGGCAAAAAGTGCTTATTTTCCCTCTTTCTTTTTAAAAAAAAATTCTGTACATATACCTTCAGCACAGCACTGGATTACACTACATGTCCCAGTGAGGGAAAGAAAAAGACTCCCTGCTTACTCTCCACAAACCAGTCAACTGGGATGGTTTAACGCCACAACATGATTTGTATTTTTACATTTGCTTTACATACGATTATGTTATTACATGTTTTCATGTTCACAATCACAATCAGGCTGCATTACAAGGTTAGATGTAATCCCAAAGTAATACAAATACAGCACACAGTTAATGATATTCATGAGGTGCAGTGTGCCCCGGTGCTCTGCCTGTAGCTTGTACCTATTGTTAAGCCTTCCTATCTTCCCCTGAGGTGGAGGCTAGTGGCAGCATTTAAAGAAATGACATAATCTACACTCATGCGTAGTATAAAAAATCCATCGCTGAAACATACTCCAGGTTTTAAGTATGATTTTTAAAAATGTCTAAGGAATAAAGTGTAACTTTTTCATGATTTGCAGGGGATTTTCTTCTTTCTTTTTTAGATGGAGCTTAAAACTTATGTTTCACATTATTAACATTTATGATATATGGTAAGCTTTATAACATCAAAGCATCTGTTATCCATCATGTAATTACAGAAAAGCTTTTGTAAAGGATCAGAACTCGTAGCCCTCTCCTATGTCACTGCTTGCCATTAAACATAAGACAATAACCTCCTCAAGTACGAGGCTAAGTTGAAGCTCAGACTGTAATAGGCCAAAAAAAAGGGTAATTAGTCGTGCACTATAAATCAAGTGTTGTGAATTTATTTCGCCATGCCCTAATTGAAAGTGCTCTTTTTCCGTCACTGTAGTCGGACACAGAGCTCCATCGGATGGTGATAGATGTGGAATCTAGCGCAAACAGTTTGAACCAGTCAGGCCATGATTGATCAGCACCCTCTGGGATGTCAGGTGGATCTCTCTCCTTCATCCAGAAGATAAAAGCCTTAACGACTCTCTAATCTTGTTGTACCTCCCAATTGTGTATTTGTGTGTGGGTCTCACTGCGTGTCAGTGTTTTATTATTACGCAGTCTTTGACCTTGAAGGTTCTGTGTGCATTTGGGCTGTGATGTCTCAATGATTTCTCTTTTAAGTGCCAAAATGCGTCCTTTATGCGCCATTGATGCTGCTATACACACAGTACATAAATGCCCCATGGAGGAGGCCATTTGCATGAAAATTTAGTTGATTTATGACTGGATTCTATAGCATTTTCTATAATCACCCAACGCATTTTTGCAGGGGCTTAGTAGTGGCCGTAGTGATGCCACAGTACAGTGCTGTGGCCCAACTTCAAAGGCCGTTTTGTTCACACGCACCCTCACAAAAACGCAGGGTGACTTCACTAGCTTGCAGTGGCAAAGGTGGACCAGCTGGGTTGTTTTGTTCTCAACTTGTGTTTTTTTTCCCCTTTCTTTCTGTTTCCCTTCCTCTTTATCGTTCCCAGTTCTTCTCCAATCATTTTCTCTCTCAGAGCATTTGCTCAGGAGATTTACACTTGCTGTTGTTGATGGAAGAAAAAAAAAAAACTGCAAGCAGGAGAGCAGGCGATGCTGGTAATTCAGGTTTGGTGTGTGGTATTTCATTGAGGTCTTGGCTGATTGTCCTGTAGCGGCGATGGATGTGGGTCTTAGAAGCGGAGGTGCATCAGAGGGGATCACTCGGCATCTGGCCCAACACTCTTGTGTTACTGTGACCCTCCTGTCGGGGAGGCAGTGAGGGCCACAGCAGGGGGTCTCACTGAAAAGAAACATAAATTTCAGAAGGAGAATCAATAGACTGTGAGAATTGTAAGAGATGCATTGGTTTGGACTCTCTGACTGTGACCCTGGTGCTTTGCTATATGGAAGTTGGTGAGGACACATCTACAATCAACAACCGTGGAAAATAACAAAACAACACAGCACTCACAATTGGCTGAGATGGTTTTGTATGCTTTTTAATTAACACACTAACTCCTCTGACCAGTTCTGCGGCAAGATTGGACTCTTGGCATTACCTCAGCTAGCTAGAAAAGGTAAAGAAAAAGTCTGTTGCATTGGGGAAACCTTTTCTCCCACAAGATGTATAAATAGCTAAAGCCATGGCTCTCTGTGTCAAAGTTAGGACACTCAGTGGGGTGCAAACTTCAAAGCAACCAGGGAATTCTCCAAAACAACTGCTGGCAATTTCAAATCAGCATTCCCTCTGACAGCAATGTAACCTTCCACCTGTATTCTGGCATGAGATAACTGGAGAGGAAAATGTCAGAAATGGGACATCATGAGTCCATAAGAGGGAAACCACTTGTTCAAGTCTAAATACATTTTATTCATAATGTTTATTCTAAGTGCTCTTGAATAATAGAATTCATACAGTCAGACTTGTCTTTGGTGACAGAAAGCACTAAAGCAGTTAATCAGGCTTCAAAAGAGCCCTCGTTTGCCACGTGGTGGGAAATAAAAATGACCCAGAAGGGTCAAAGGCCAAAAAACATGTCAAAAATTTCCCTAGAATATTTTTATAGCAGCATCAGGACAGTGAATCCCATCATTTAGACAAATACACGTCTGTTGTATGCATTCATCTTTAACACCAGATGTCTGAATTCATTGTGAACAGACAAGAGACACAGAAAGATAGCCTTAAGCCTATTCAGCAGAGACATGGGGCGAACATGGCATTGTGTCTTTGATGGGAGTCGGCCTGTGGTGCATTGTGGGTATTGGGGTGCTCTTTGGCCACAGCAGGATACTGGCGGCTGTGTCCAGTTTTAAGGTGCAGTCGCTCTCTCCTCAGTCATATTAATTATGGGATAAAAAAAAAAAAACCCTAATCCCTCAGCCTTTGAAGCGCCAGACCACTTTTCAAGGCTACACATTGGAACAAACCTACAAAACACACACACACAAACACACACACAAGCATATTGAAAACAGTGTGCAGCCTTATATTAAATCCAGCAAATGCGTGCTTTTTGTATTATAATTTGGTGTTAGTATCTTAAATAACTGATTTTGGATTTTCCTTTTTGCTGATGACTCACCTTATGTTGCATTTTATGGCTACTAAACTCTGCATGTCTTGCAGCTTCTGCAAAATTGAAAAGCAATCAATGAACACGTAATTTATATTTGAATTCTTTAAACATTAATATGCATTTTTATATCATACTCATCATTACAAGTGAGCTTTGTGCTCCACACAGAAGTAAAGGTATTATTCATATAAAGCTATGCAATGAACTTTCCTTGAAATTAAATTTTTTGACTCAATAAACATAATCTCCTCCTCCCTAATCTTCTCAAAGAATAATCTCAGTATAGTAGAGGAGATATAAGGATGTCTTGTTCCTCTTCTCTCTTATTAATTTGCTAATTCTGTTTGTTATTATGTCTGAAAACACACTCATGCAGATGGAAAGTCCTCTCCTTAGAGATCAAAGTGGAATCCCTGCTGAACGGTTACACAAGACTGTCACCCCGGTCTCTCGCAGCAGACTGTCGTCCAGTTTTCTCTGTGTAATCAGATCTCCGGCCTGTGCTTTATGGAAGAAAACAGCCACTGGAGATTGGCAGCCTACAACAGGTTTTATGGCTGTTGTTTCAGGTGGGAGGTGAGTTAGTGGGATGGATGAGTGTCGGAGAGATTTTACACTGCCCTCTTGTGCTCTCACATATACTGTACTGCCTCTCCAATGTTCAAGCTGACTAATTTTCACTGCTTTATGTCCCCACTGGTGAGACGGCACAGCATAAAATGACAAAAGAGGCAACAGTGGAGTTGAATATTATGTAAATATCATTCATAATCCAGAGGGAAGAATGACTTGTTATGAGAGCTGCTTTGTTTTTTAATCATTGCAGTCATATAGATCAGTTTTGGAAACTTCAGGTTATAAACAGGCATACCCCTCTGCATTAGAGGCATGCATTCTTGGTTTTAATACTGTGCACCTGAATGTGCTTACTTCACCCTCATACAAAGGGATTAGTAGCATATTGCTTTTGTCAAACAGCTTTAAAGCTCTGATTACACCTCACAATGATGCCTTGGTAAAAACAACTGAATTTATTCTTCTTTTGTTTTGATGAGCCTTTTATAAAAGAGAAAAACGTGTTTATTTTATTTTGAATTTGATATAGAAAACTAAACAAAGCTTTCTCAATATGCTTTTTTTTTATCAGAACAGATTAAACATGGTATATATTCTGAGCTGCACTCCTGCTCTGCAACATGTCAAAAGGATAGAGAGGAGGGTGAGGAGGAATAATTGTTTGA
The DNA here is from genome assembly GCA_037177055.1 of Atherinosoma microstoma. Classification (NCBI taxonomy): domain Eukaryota; kingdom Metazoa; phylum Chordata; class Actinopteri; order Atheriniformes; family Atherinidae; genus Atherinosoma; species Atherinosoma microstoma. The sequence continues at coordinate 11,412,757 of JBBBVU010000019.1, forward strand.
TCTGTCCTTTTGCCTGTCGCTGCCCTAATCACTCAAGACTGATTCAGAAAATGCAGGCTTGAATGTCAGAGGGCCTCCTGTGGAGAGGTGGAGCATTTCACTAGCTTTGGACAGCCGTGCCCCGGTAATCACCACTCTCAACCTGGCCGGGCACTCCAGCACTCCCCTGATTGAGCACCTCAATCTAACAAGGTGCTATTGCTGGAGCCAGAGATTCTGCCAGGTTTTGACAAACCAGTGGATTGTCGCCCGATCATCATGGGACATTGCTTTTTTTGCGGTTCGGCCATGCATGCGGCAGGCAGCCACAGAGTCAAACACACCTGCCAGTGACTGCAGCATTGAAAATTTAAAATGAGCTGGAAAGTTACAGTCCCTGTGAAAATCAAATAATTCCACATAATCTAAGGTATCCTCAGAAGACATGAGCTTGTTTTCTGTCATGTTGCACTGACAAGTCATTTTGGAGAAACCAGTTTACATTTCCCCTGTGATTTGTGACTGCTATCATCCCTCATCTGACCTTGTTTCTGTCTGTGACACCAGGGCTTCTCCTTAGGGAATACATATACCAGTCTTAACTAGATGGAAGCATGCTTACAATTGCCTTTAACCTTCAGTTTATACCTCAAGAGATTAGATTAATTAAAGCAGTCAGTTGTAGTCTGAAAGTCTGTGAAATATAAAATTTCTCTAATTCAAAACAATGAGGAATATTACAACAATTATTAATGTCACTGCAAGTTATTATCAAAATCGTATTCTAAATTAAAAGGTGAAATAAAAAAAAAACACACCATAATCACCCTAACCCAGAGGAGACATCTTCAGATGTAGGTTTTTTTTTGTTTTTTTTTGGAGGAGGGGGGTTGTCTCACAGTTTCCACAAAAAGTCCACATTTAGTGTATAGAGAGTGAGATAATTAATCAATATAAAATTAGGCCCAGATTCATAATAATCAAAAGACTTATTAACTAACAAACACAGATGTTTATCTTATATATTCAATAAAATTAAGACTGCTTTTGCCACATTTTTACTTATGGCCCTGTGCAGGGGCGGTCCTGGCTTGTGCTGTGCCCTGAGCGAGTATTCTGCATTGGTGCCCCCACTGCTCCCCCGCGGCCCAACATGCACTGCACATTGTTCCTCTTCATGCCACTAACAAGCACATGAAAAATTACTTCTTTCTCTATTAACCAACAAAATGCAACAGTCTTATATTTATGAGTGAAGTGTATCAGAGAATACACACATGCCTAGGCTACATGTACATGTATTCCCCAACTCACCCACAAACACATGAACCTGTGTGCATAAACACACCTGAAGAGTCATACAAAGAGTGCTCAAAGCCCAGCAAGTCTTCATCCAAACAATCATCAGATATCAGTGGAGATTCATGAGGTTAGGGATGTAGACAGTTATCATCCTGGTTGATGGCAGAGGGAGCTCCAAAATATTTCTTAAGTCCCCTTTAATTTATACGAAGCTTAAGAGCTGTCACCCAAATAGAAAAAGAAATAGAAATTGGGACCATATCACATTATAACGTGATAATTTTATTATAAAAACATGAAATGTATTATGTTATAACTAGATATGTTTTATTGTAACAACATGAAACACATAGTACTGTATCCAGATATTTTTGGGTGTAGAAATATTGGAGAAAAATACATTCGATAGTGATTATTCCATCAAGTAGAAATATTTCAGTTCCGTTTTTTCAAGGATTAAATGTTCTGCTCCGCTTTATTGTTGTACACACAGGAATGTGTGCCGTTCAGGACTAAAGCTTAGGCAGCACCACAGGGATCTATAGTGCACAACCCCACCTCCCCCCCAAAAAACTTCACTATATAATTTCATAATTTTAGATTTAAAATGTTAATGTTGAAAAATATGGGATGCTGTAGGCTACCTGTTGTCTTGAGTCTCTGCCACAGACATCTTTGTACTAGCCTACATGTCTGCTATGTCCTTGCTGGACTCTGACGTGATTTCTATCATGCACTGGTGCTATGGATTGCATACAAACCAATAGGGTGTCAGAACGGAATATGTTTATACTTCTCATCCGATCACAATCAAATTCACTCTATCCAGATGGTGAGATTTATCAGGATAGGCTTTTTTTTGTATGTGGGGGGTATTTTTAACGATAACAAGCCAGAATGAAAACAAGCCATAATCAAGTAGGAGTAACGAGGCTATTTTCAAAATGTAAGGAGTAGAAAGTACTAATAAATTATGATTTTTTTTTTGTACTCCTTGCCTTCATTTGCCATTACCCAGATTGCACCCTGGGTGCTTTCCCACTTTGCCCATAGGGAAAACTGCCTCTGGCTCTTTGATTGACTGGCGACAGGTTCAGAGTGTAACCTGCCTCACCTGATAGCAGCTGGAACAGGCTCCAGCCCCACAACAAATCTGAATTGGAATAAGCAGGTATAGAAAATTTTGGCTGGATGAATTTGTTCCATAGTCTGGGTGACGAGCAGCTGAAGGCTCGGGCACCCATGGTACTAAGGCGGGATGTGGGGATGGTTAATAGTCCAGCAGGGGTTGAGCAGAGGGTGTGGGAGGGGCTGTATTCTTGGAGCAGGTGGCAGAGGTAATTGAAGGGTAGATGGTGGAGAGCTTTGTAGGTGAGGAGGAGGTTTTTGTAGTCGATGTGGTATTGAACTGGGAGCCAGTGAAGTTGGATGAGAATAGGGGTGATGTGGTCAGTGGATTTGGTGTGGTGATGAGCCGGGCTGGCTGAGTTCTGAATAATGTGTAATGTGTTGATGATTTTGGTACTTAGGCACTAATTTGATCAGAGTTATGAAACCATCTTGGTAAAGGCTAAATACTTTTTTTTTTACAACTTGAGCATTGCCTTTTTACAGTTAACCAGCAGTTACTTTCATGACCGCAAGAAGTCGCATATTTTTTCTAACATAATTATGGGCTGTTTTGAACTATATAATGGACTTATTTGGGAGAAGAATAGTCTCTGTAGAAAATATCCACGAACAAATCTATCTAACTAGTATCTGTCCATTATATCTCTGGACAAATACATCAGTCAAACTGTAGACACAAGAGATTTATGTAAACACAAACACTGCAGTTTATGCACCACTTCTTGTTGCAAAGGCACTTAAATGTTAAAATTTTTGTCCAAAAAATAAGTTTTGTTTTGATAGATAAGAGCTCTGAAGAAATAAGTCTGTAAGTCCTTGTCTCTCTGTGGCATTTAAACCAACTGTGACAGAGAAAATAATCTCCAATTCAAGTGAACACTGGACAAAAAGAAATTATAGATAAATCTTTTTTTGATGTTTAGATATGTGAACACACATGACAAACTGTATTGAGGTCAAGCTTTCAATTTGACTTGATCCATGGAATCTGTTGGTGGTGGTTTTTTTTAATATTAGATGTGTAATTTAAAAGTTACAAGCACAAGGGTTCAATTTCAACCCATTTCACTACCCCAGGTGCAGATATAAACTTTGTTAAAGGAATCAGGGGACCATCCCCAAGCTGTGTCCTAAATTCATAAACTTTTTACAGTTCTAAGCCCTTCTATGGTGTACAGTGACAGAATAAGAAAGAAGAAAAAAGGAGTGGCTTTACAGCTTCTCGTGTTATCCCTCGATTACTTGTTTACTTTATAATGACTGCATGCAACTTTTCCCAAAATGAATGCAAATAATATACTAAAGACGAAAATAGCTATGGGAAAGAAGCCAGCACTGCTATGTAAACATTCATCAGACAAAAACCACTACTGAGCACCAAAACATAACAAAATGTTTTCTGTAAAGTACAAAATCAGCCTAGTCGTTCTCCACGCTTCATTGCTACAACAATTTCATGACTAATATTAGCATCTTGGTTGAAAGTATAAATTGTTACTCATAAAGAATTCATGTATTTTACTTTGAGAGTCTAGGACAATCTGATGAATATTTATGCAAGTGAAGAACTCTCAAGGCAGCAGCAGTTCTAAAAGTCAAAATGATAAGTAAGAGATTTCACATTCCCAAGACTTCTGAGACTTAGTCAAAAGTTGTTGTTTTTTGCCCCCCAAATTTTTCTGGCTCTTCAGATAGACACAAGTTATCGTGTAGACCATGATGCAGGATCACCAAGGTAAAGCCAAGTCTCACATTTTACATAGCATAGAAAAGTAACAGTAAATTACATGTTATTTGCAATTTCCCTCTGGGACAAATCAATTATTTTTCATTTCATTTCATTTTTATAATGCAATGTAGAAAAGGTCCAACAATTGTAGATATTTTTACAGTTACAGCATTCACATTTGCATTGGGAAAGTTTTTTGAAAAATGTCACTGTTTTTATTAAACCAGTTAAATAACACTCATGGTGAATAAAACTGACACATTCACACAGGTGGTTAATAATGTGCATTGTCCCCAGACTAAATGAAAAACACATCCAGAAAAGATTACCAGCACTTTTGAAGGGTTCCAAGGGGGTAAGTACCTGCTGTGGGAATTTAGGCAGTGGATTTAGAAATTATGATCAATTGTAGTTTTTATAACGCTAGATTTAAAGTGTCATAAAAGCCTCCATTCGATGGGAAATAATAGCCTTGTTCAAGCTTGTGAGAGGTGAAATTCATTGTAGCCTTGCCTCTAGTTCTTTAAACTCTCATCTGTTTTCAGCTTAATATAATATTGTTGATTTATCTGTGATATATTGGGAGCTGCAGGCGCTTTTTCTTCTCCTGTTCTGAAATGAATAGCTGGTCTTTAAGGCTGTGGATGCGTGTTTCATTATTCCAGTTTGCTTGACTGTGAATTGTGGCATGAACATGGTGGTCACTCCATCAAAAGGAATTATGTTCAGTTTCTCACAAAGACATTTGTCATACAGGACAAGAGGTATTAGAGCAATGAAAGACTCTTAACTCCTGTTAAAATCAGTGCCACTGACTTCTTTCTACACGAGCTGAGGGAAAACAGCCACTTAGACTCCTGCGTTTCTAGTGGCATTTTCAACACAGATCCTCATAACTTGATGCTGAAAAGTTGATTAATAGTACATTTAGCACAACTTAAAGCCTTCTTCTGGGTTATAAATTAGAGTCATTAATCAATAAAGAGCACAGCAATTCTTGGAGACAGGGGACATGCTGGTTCCTAATAGAAAAAGAAGACTGACGCTCAGGCCTTTCCCACCATTGACCACCCTGGCTGAGGTGTTCATTGTGCACCTGCCTAAATCCAATTAAAATACATTAATGGATATCTTTTTCAGCAATAATGGACTTTGCCACTCTACCAGCCTATTGATTATATAGCGAGAAAGCAGTTAGGGCATCCTATCACAATCCACTTGATTTTTATGTGGTATATATGATTATATATGAGGTTTTAACTTAATACAGTATATTTGGACTCAAAAATCAATTTCTCCAAAAGAGAAGGACCGATCTCAACCTGTCTCTAGATGTTGAGCTGAAACGTAAATGTTTCAAGAACCTCAGCAGTCTTTAGTTGATAGCAGCAGGGATTTGATGGCTGATGCAGATGGCACCAAGCAGTAGAGAATAATACAATCTGGTCCAATAGAGGAGCAAAAAAGAATTTTATTACAAGACAGCTGCAATGCTTGAATAGCAGATGAATGACTCTCAGGTTTGCCTCACTACCTACTTGCCTTGAGAAAGCGCTTTCCCCATCTAATGCCGTCCAAAGCTGTCACACTGCCTTGGCTTCATTCAGTTTGATTAATGATAAGCTGTGGGGCACAGCTAGAAGGTCTAGTTTCAATTATGAAAAAGGCAGTAACTAGTCCGTTGTGCTGATGTGCTTTATTCTACTGACAGTGCTGAAAAATAGGAATATTCCTAATCAGAGTTTAATCATTTATCACTCATTTATTGGCTTTCTTTGACTCCTAGCCTCATCCATCCAAACTTGACCTATCCTTTAAGTCATGGAGCTATGTGATGTATACCTTCATCCTTTATTGGCTGTTGCTGTGTAGAAACTATTTTACGCTATTTATTGGGAAGACTCCCTCTAACAAGATATCAAATGTCTCGATAACATCTAGAATAGCCATTTGCCTTTAAAAAGCATTTAACAGTGACAATTTAGATTTTTTTTAAATAAATTTTTCTGAGAGGAAAAGTCAACTTTATTCATTTTATCATTAAATTCACAACACATGGAGTTTATAGGGAAAGAGAAGTGAGTCTAATATGCACTGGAGGGTAAAGAAAATATTCTATTACTCCATGTAGTGTTGAAATTACCCCATAAAGAATCTAATATGGCAATTTGGGGAGCAATTTTTAATATGATTTTTATGATGCACGGTTCTACTTATGGTAATGAAGTTGTCATTGTACTTGTTCACTGCTGCTAATGCAGAGACCATCTTTCAATTTGTACGAATTAGACTAAACTGTTACGAATGAACTTCATTAATGCTGAAATGAGAAAAAAACATCTTATTGCATTTCTGGACCAGTGGCTCTGGGATTGTGTGTTTTATATTGTGCTGATCTCATTCTGGAGTTTGAGAGAAAATACTCTTAGGTATATAGAACTGCTCTAAAATACAAACAAACAGCAGGGGATCATTACCCCACTTTGATACAAGACCAAAGTCTCATCGGGTAGAGGAATGATGTGGTTTACAATTGTCACTGTGACAACACTTTATTCTAATTTGTGCACATTTAGTGTCACGTTGACATCAATATCATGTAACAAGGTGTTGATCTCATCATTTGTTAGTCTTCAGAAGACATAATTTAATGTGATGCGTTCTTACCATAAAAAAAAATGAGCCAACAAGACAACTCTTTTTAAAAAAAAGAAATGCACACACAACAAAGGACCAATCTTCATTCTAACCAGTTATAGTTTCTCATTGACTAAATGATAACATATTTTCTGTAATAAGTATTTGCAGAACTAAAGTCAACCTTTTCCCATTCTGAGGGCAGCAAACATGGAGATGTTGCCTCAATGCCAGACATGTCTCTGATATATACATCATCCCCTTTGGTATCTGAGCCAAGGATGTTTGCACCAATGCCAAAGGCAATGTTGTTCTGCAGTGGGGAAAATTGCAGCTTTATAACAAATGACAAAGTCCATGTTACTTAGTTCAGTAAGTCACGGAACAAAAAGTCTCACAGTGACTGAGTTCAGAGTAAGATCATTGTGAAACCTATTATTCTTTATTTATTTACTTTCACTCTGGAGACAAATACTTAGCACTTTGTGAATGCAGTTTGAGATAATTATACTTTTACTTTGGTTCCTAATCACTGTACAGTTGGTTTAGGGTCAAAACCCATTTTGGTTGGGTAAGGACAATATTTTGGCAGGCTTGAAATACATCCTTTCAGGTTATCCCTGTGCATGGGGGAAAAAATAAACTTTAGTTGTTAACTTTCTGATGCCATAGCAGAAGTTTGTAATATACTAAAAGTGATTAATACATTATTACCTCTGGTAATTATGTTTTGACTGGTTGCCTTCCATCAGTGTTCCAATACATCCACCAGCACCTAAGACACTTGGAGCCTTTTTCAAAAAACTTAAACCAGGTTCTGGTGCAGTCATGGTGCTAATGCCAGGTCAGTGTTGAGAACCAATTTGTTTTTTACAGACCAGAGACGCACCACAGAGCCACATTATTAGATAACCATTACATCTGTCCCAATACTGGCTGTAGTTTATCTTTTCCACAGTTCATAGTATCTGTCTTGTTTCTCCTGAAATGCAATGTCTCTATGACATGACTCAATTCATAAATCCTGTTGCAGACTGCCGTCAGAATTTGTGAATGTCCTTTGTTATGTTAAATGGCAATGATTTACACCAAAGTAAATAGGGTTTGTAGGCAGTGCTCTGCACTTCAGAGCAGAAATAAACATGTTTACAGCGTGGTACAATAAACAATTTTAGCTTTAATAGGTCAAGTTTACCTTCATGACAACTGTGGGGGGAGTGAATTTTTTTCAAATCAATTCAAATCAAACTTTATTTATATAGCACCTTTCATACATTGCGCATCACAAAGTGCTTCACATCATAAAAACAACAAT
>JBBBVU010000019.1:11430331-11454196 GCA_037177055.1 Atherinosoma microstoma
GCAGCAAGCCCCTTCCAAAAAAGGACAAGTATTAAAGCATTATGTCCAGAACCATAATCAGTGTCCACTAAAATATCTTTAATTTTCCCTAATTTTCTTGTTATTTTTGTGCAACTTCATGTTCACAACCAATTTTTAAAAAAATTCACTTATGTTATTACAAATAACCTGCTTACAAAAAGTTATTTAAGTTAGTCTAACTTACAGCAATGCACAATTATTATTCACACACTATACATTCAAATTGTATGCAAATGGCTGACCAGGAAACATAAAAAGAAAGCACAGGGATGTGGTCTACCTACAGCTGTTAAATATATAATCCATCTGTAATCAAATTTGACAGTTAATCAAGTGAGGCATTTGTAATGCAGGCGTTTGGACATACATAACTAACTCCATCAGCATTTGCATAATAAATGTTTGATTTTAATGATGTTTCTATTAGGCATCCTGCTCACTTTACAAATGATTTGAGGTGTCTGCTGTTTATTTGTTTTTCAGAGCGCTATACAGTAGATTGTTGCTAGGAGCAATAATTATGATGGGGTGAAAGACAGAGGGGGTCAGCTGAGATGGAATTTAAGAAAAAAATGTAATTACTTATAGATTGCCTGAATTAATTTTCTAATGATATTCACTGGTTTTGCATGACAGCTGCCACAGAAGAAAGGCGGAGAGTAAAGGAGTCCTTTTGATGGCAGACAAAGAGGACTATCATTTACAGAGAGTGGGTTCCACTAAACCAAGAGGGGAGAGGGTGCAAATGACACCTCAACAAAACACAGTGAGCTTCCTGTATGGGCTCCTGACATGCACAAAGGCTGGGACATGTGTTCCATCTCTTCAAGTTGAAAGCGAGAAGACCCTGCCTGTAAAGTGCCAATTGTTCCACCAACGTCTGCATCTGAGTCTGTACAACTGAAAACAAACCCAGTCTGAGGGTGTTTGAATGTGCACATACACATGTATCTTGTATATTGCAAGCTTTTGTGCACACATTCATTTTTACATGGGTGAGTAACCGTGTGTTCACATATAACTCCTGCATGTCCATTACTGTGCAGGTTTTTGTGAGCATGTTTGCAAGTGTACACACATTCAAGCTAAAATACAACTGAGTGCTAGTTGGTACTCAGTAACATCGTAGACAGATTTATGTGAAAGCTATGTCTTTTCAGAGATACATAATTATTGAAAGCTCAATAACTGCTGGGCAAATGTTGTTTGCCATTATCAAGTCAAATCAAACTTTGTTTATATGGCAAATTATGCAAATATTGTCAAATCTGTAAGTGGTAACAGACAAAATGGGAACAAAAGGAAAGATCACATTTACCAAAAAGTTATTTGCTACAAGATGTCTCACAAATAATCAACAGAGCTGATTGAAAGGTAGTTACCAAATTATTTGTTGACAAATTTAACTGTCACAAGTTGACTTTGACTGCTCTGACATGTAGGAATGTTTCATTTTCCAACTGAAATGACCAAATACGTCATTTGTTCATATACCCTGAAAAATGGCCTATAACAGCATCCTCTAAAATACAAGAAGCATGATGGAAATACATAATTTCCATAATGGAGCAAATAAGCCTCAAAGTCCTCCTGAAGAGCAGGAAAGATGGAGGTTGATAACAGATTTACACTCAGCACCTCTGGGTGATAGTGTTACTCGATAAAGGGTTCAGAAATTTAAAAAAAAATGCAGAAAAAGATTGCAGTAAGGGCTGAAATACACTCAAAAAGCGATAGTCAAATTCATCAATGCTCTTTCTTATTTACCAATTAAGGTTTTAAAAGAAATCAATGTAGCTGGTTCAGGTTAAAAGTGCTCAAAACTGTAACACATTCTTTGTTCCATGCCATCGCCTCCATTATACATGCCGATTTAATACTTAACAGGTAGCTGTACTTACAATCACTAGAGATTTGCATCAGACAGAGATTTTCTGATTCTGTTCTATGTATATATAATGACAAATACATCTGATTCTGAGGTCACATTACTATACAACATAATTTCTAACTTAAGAAAAGTATTAAGAAAAGTAAAAAAATTAAGAAAAGTTCAGATTTTTAGAATCCTTCACTGGATTCCATATCTTATCAATAGATATTTAACTAACAAATACTCAAATACTGCAACTGCTACCAGCAATACTCTTCAACAGCATTTAGCTAAGCCAAACACAGATTTACATTTAATGCGCTTTTTGCATGAGACATTTTTTTCTTTTCCTTTAAATTTACTTTTCACTGCTTCCTGTTTTCCTCCACTGCACCATTAAAAAATAGTTTAACCACCCAGTAGTAATAACTGGGAAATACATAAACACGGTCAGTAGTAGTTGTTGGATGAAGTGAAGCATCAAAATAATTTTTTGTAATCAAGTTACTCAATTAATCATTTCAGCCCTAGATTGAAATAAATTTTCTTTTGATCAGTGAAATGTTAATGGTGTTATATGTGCAGAGGAAATATTTACAACCCTGTTCATATTTGAATATTCCCCAACACAAAATTATCAAACAATGCAATGTTTTTTCAATTATTTCAAAGTCAGCAAGTCAAGAGACTATTGAAAAATGTTAAACTTTGTCAACCAACAAATTCTACGATGCCAGGGTAGGGATGCATGGCCAGTGTAGGTGGCATTTGCATTCATTTTAATGATTACCTTGTAAAAATGTTTATATAGGACCCTGGAGTCAAGACAGAAAAATATGCTTAAAATGTTTAGGGTTTTATTCTTCTTTTTAAAGAGTATTGGAATTTAAACAAGTGACATGTTACTATGGCAGGTAAGAATAAGAAGCTGACTGCTAAATAATACTGAATGATAAAAAATAATGCATACTTGCAATTTCAGCCATCTTGCTTGGGTTTGATCTGTCTCAAACATCTTGACTTTACATGTCTGCAATGTAGACGGAGCAGACAAGAAAGCAAGTTTCATCTGTGTTGTGCACTTTTTCCACAATATATTTATGGTTGGAATAAATTGCAACTGGATACATCTTTTAATGCCCTAAAATGGTATCTAGCAGTGGAATGCACATATACATGTGATACATAAACACTTATTTTCTCACCCATTTTCCCAGAAAGGCCTTGTAGAAAACTATGAAATTGTTTTTTTATATAGCAAAATAGATTCCATTTAAAGCTTAAGACCAACACGCTTTCACATGAAACAAAGTGTATTTTTTGAAAAAACAAAACAAAACAAAAAACACTGGCAAATAATATAACAAGCTCAAACAATTTTATCTTCAACCTCAAAGCTTGGTTCTTTAGAAATGCTGACGAGCCAGTCTGTGACATTCTCAAACCATTAAATTCCAAGTATCTCTAGACTTGACATTACATCTTGTTGTGTTTATTTTAAAGATTAAATCCTCAGCATATCCGCACATTCCTTCCCGACATGGATCACAGACTATTACACACTCCTTCTTCCGGATGGATGTTCCTATATCTGCCTGAGTAGAAGGAGTGCCACAAAAGGTTGGCCAATTTAATTACATGCGCATGCAATTGTCCCCTCCTCTCAAGACCTAACACCTAATCATGATACTGGATGTGTGTCTTCATTTCCACTGTGTCTCCCTTGCTTTCCAGGAGGGTCAAGGGCTTCACCGGTTAACCGCTTTGACGAGGTACCCTATATTGCCTCTTGCCTGGGAGAAAGAACCTTTCGCCTCGTCTCAGTGTCAAACTTTAACCTTTCTCAACTTTAATTACTCTAAGTTAGTTTGGAGTGTGCCGCGGTGCTGTCTGGCCGACTCAGCTCCATCCCCGCGCTGATGGGAAGCCTGCATGGGTGCCGCGGCCCCCGCTGCCTCTGACACACTGACGCTACACAGCTCTGACGCTGATGTTGATGCTGGCGCTTACTTTGGCCTCTTTCCTGACCATGCAAACACAGACACACACACCACTTTAAATGGCCATAAGAGCTCTGGTCGGACATTTTGTAAATTACCTGCTTCTGTTTATGTGCAGTTAAACATACCCATAAAATATAGGTTTATCTACACTTATATGTTAACACGAATGTGTATTTATCGTTAAAACCTTTATGAAGGTAATTCAGCACACCCATCTGTGCTTGGTTACCTTTAAACTTCAGTCATTCAGAGACAAATGAGGACAACATTCCCTCATCACCGAGTTGATGACCTTTTTATAAACTATCTGCACTCTGCCAAATACACCATTTGGCTTTTGTGTGTGTGTGTGTGTTTGAGAGAGAGTGGGATGGAGAGATAAAGAGAGAGAGAATTTGGGTGTGTTTTCTCATCACTCATTCCTCGGCAGGGGTGAAATGGTTGTTTTTTCCTGTTATGGTAAACTTCCACTGTGGTAATAAAGCAGATTTTCTTGTAGAAATTTGCCCATTAAAAACGACATATTATGCATGTTGGGGTTCTCGAGTTCATTCTGTTATATGTTGGGTTTTTTGTGCATGCTAAAGGTATGCAGTTAAAAAGCTGAGAGATCACACAAAAGGGAATATTTCTTCTCTAACTGAGGCCTTGTTTACATCATAACTTTTCCAAGCAAAATTTTTTTTACCAGAAACAATGTAGTGCACATGCCAGGCCTCTAGTGTGCTGTGAAACTTTGCAACACACCCAGGTGTGCCCTGCATCCTCATAGGACTGTGAAACACAACAACAGCTGTATTGCGTGCCAAGTTATCTGGCACATGTAACCTCTGCGTCTTAGCTGACAGCATCGATGCTATATCAGAAACAGCTTTTGCTTCAACAGACCCAATAAATTAAAAAGGTGGAGTAGCACAAACATGACATGGAGTTCCACCATTGTTGTTATTGCGCTTTCCACAAGTTAAGCAGGGTCCGTGAAAGACGTCATTGTCGCCAAAAGATTCCAGTTCCTGTTTACACTGACAGGACTCACCTTGCGTTGCAAGAAATTTCTTTCAGGCTGTTGTCAAATCTTTGCGGTTTTATCCACCCAAAACTCTGTTACTGTGTACACACGAGGCCAGAATGCAACCAAACTTTTGCATTTTGCTGTCTCAGCATTGTGGTGTAAACAGGCCCTCAATACACCACTTCTGTAAACCTTGAAACACCTTGTTGGTACTCCAGGCTTTTCTTTTATATTCACACAGCGGTTGTGTGTTATTAATAACAATGGTGGCCACGTTTACATGAGAGTTTTAATTCCCCTTTAATTCAGAATAAAAGTTAAATCCACTTTAAAGAGATGAAAAATGACCATGTAAACACCTAATTCCAAATGAAAATAATTCCAAATGAAACTTAATTCTGAAGTATGTGCCTGGTTAGTTCCCATTTTAATTCTGAATTAAATAATTCCTTTATCATATAAGTTAATTCCGGTTTAATTTAATTCTGGTCTTTCTGCGCATGCTCGTTCCCTGTGACTGTTGCCATGACACACATATTCTGTGCTGGCTGCCCGAAGCAAGCATTGGAATCAAGCCGAGCCTTTCAGGTGAAAGTGAAGTAGTATGATAGTGTCCAGCTATTGCTTCAAAACTAGAATAAAAATCAAGCAAAAATTGTTCTTATTATGTGGTTTTTCCATGTTGTAGTCAAAAAGAAAAGAAGCAGGAAGCGGAGTTTGTTTTCTTCTGGTATATTTAAGTACGTCACTTTTGCCCCCTGTCCAATCAGAACCCTTCCCAACCAACAAATCTAAAGCAGAATTGAGAAAACCTGTTTTCCATGTAAACCTTAAATCGGAATTACTATTTCCATGTGAACCCGATGGAGAATACTTTAATTCAGAATAATTTAATTCAGAATAATTAATTCAGAATTTAAAAACATAATTTAACCGCAGCCATTGTTAAAAGGATACCATGTAACTTTTGACCCAAATATTAGCCTAATGTGAGTAATAATGGATGATTTCTGGGGTCAATGTACAGTGCTTCACGTGTGTCAGCGCTCAGAGGGGGCTGCCCTCTTCAGAACCCAGACACTGTAACTTTTCAGGAGCAGATCCGTCTCTCATGATATCATGTGACCTGGAGTGCTTTGCTTTACGGCTCCCCCTCAATAAACACAGAGGGCTCGGCTTTATACTACTTTTTCCTCCTCTTCAATCGAATGAATGAACTAACAAAGTGAAAACAGTGTCTGAGGAGGTCAGAAAAAGAAAGACTGTTTAATTTTGCGACAGCGTCGTGTGGACTGTGGGAAGTTACAGGTTTGGCACCCCTAGTGGCCAAGAGTTAAACGGTATCCCTTTAAGTTGCCTGTCCTCCTCTTTGGTTATTCACACTGATGCGACTCAGCAGCAAAATTGTTTGTGCTTAAACACAACAAGATGGACTAACAGAATGCGGAACATCCGCCCCACTTTGAAACAGGCAATGTGAAAAGGGCTAGTGGTTACATCAGCCATCTATACAACTAGTATGGAAAAGACAATAACAAAGAATGAGTGGCTGTCTTGCAGTCCATTTGCCAGGGCCACTTCAAGATTACTACAATTTAATTTTCATTACAAACAGCTAGTAATAATTGGATGACTTCAGTTTTTTAAGGCAATGGTGGCACAGCATCAGGGCTTCCTTAATGATAGTACAACATGGGTTTTGTGTAGCCAACTTGTCATCTTTGACTGTATGCCCCCAGGCCACAATGATTATTTATCTGTAATGTTGAGGGGGTAATAAAAAAAAATCACAGATTTTCTGTAAACTGTGTGACTGACTTGAGACCAATGTACATTGATTGCGTGTGGGTTGCTGTGCTTTAATATCACTTCTGTGCTGTAGAGCCATCACTGACTGCACAAGAAAAATATGGAGGCAGCCTCACACTTATGAGAATTATCTCAAACCTGGATTCTTTCTAATGCACTTAAGAGGATTTAAAATGAGATGTGTACACTTTAATGTGATCCCACAATTGATATTTGTTTGAGTGAAAGAAAAAAAGGAGGAAAAGGGCAACCATAAGTTTTATCATTATGTAGTGTCTACAATTTTTTTTTAAATATCAATCCTGTCAAAATACCTCCAGATAACACAATGAACATGCAAATTAGCATATTAGGTGTTTTAAAGAAATCAAAGAATGATCACTGCTACATTTCTCTTCAGACTAGTAGTTTACCAACATTATATAGCCTACATCTGCTTGTAAAACTGCCAATTCATCAGACAATTACATAAAAAATTTATTTATGAAGCTATTACATCATCATGAAATTGCAGAATTGACCAAGAAGACTGAAACAACATTTAGCAGCAGCTAAATGTTGTTTCAGCTAAAAGCTAAAAACAACTACATGAGGAAAAGCTGAGAAAAATATGGGATAATATCTGAAAATCCAGTATTCTGTTCACACTTTGGCCTTATTTCAACACACGTTGAGTGTCTGACTCAGACAGTCCAATCGATTCACAGGTAGTCGATTGCGCCACTCACACGTGCACCCTTATGATAATAGACCCTTTTAGAGTCATCTAATTCTGATGATGAATTGGACTTCCATGGTAAGCCAAAAAGGAGTTACTGTGGTAACCGCATGGCCTGTCAATCACTTGCAATCAGCCTTTTTTCTCTGTTCATTGCTTGATGCGTCAAGATTGGGACCTTCTCAGTGGGGGGCTTCAAAACACTCAGAGGAAATGAAGAACCATGTGGAAGTTCTTTCGGCTGATGTTTGGAAACTTTGCAGAATGTGACCCCTTGGCTTTGGTTTACTTGCAGCAGAGACGAACTGAAAATTTGACTCTGCAGTAATGTGAGCCATCTCGATCCAATTAATCCCACAAGGACACATGCGCAAAGATCTTTTTTCTTCTAGTGGTAACAAAAAAGGAAAAATAACAAAAACATTTTCAAATTCTATGACTCTGCAACAAACACTTTTTAGAACCTCTCTAGAGTGTCCTCATCAGCTAAACAAATAGCATGTGTGTCTGACCACAGAAGCTTCTAATAAGAATAGAGGGCCATTTAAATGCTAATGCTTTGTATGTATAAAATGTCCTATTGTACACCAAGTCTCTTTTTGTAGATAATAGCACAATCTTTACTGCAAAATATTAGAAGTAGCTTGAAAAATACATGAAGAGAGAGAGCAATATGTCTTTACTTGTTTGATTACATAAAGCTTTGTTCTCTTGTTTTCTGGGCTTAAATGAGCACATGCTCTTTCAACTGAGTTACATTTTACCATAGTACACTGGCAGCAGTTAAACATTTAGGAGAAGTGCAACTAATTCGCTGGGCAGGACTGTGAACTGTGGCATTACATCCTTGAAGAAAAGGGGAAAAGCCATATAACAGAAGCACACAGGCTGTAAAGATCTTAATTCCCCATTAGTTCCTTATTCTCTTCAGTGACAAAGACAGGGGCCTTTCAGTCTTGTGTTCCCTTGCATACCAAAGTCATTCAACAGAGGAGACCTTTACCAAGAGCAATGCTCTATTCAAGCCATGTTAATTACAATTTTAAACCATTATTTGTTTCAACACCTGGTTAACCTATTCAGACCTGTTTAAATCCTCTTTATTATCCCAGGTGTGATGGGAAGCCACTAAGGAGTGAAAGGTTCCTCTGTGTACCAGGAACATAATCAACTCAGCACTACGTAGTGCTGAATAGCTTTTGGGATAAGATCAGATGTTACACACTTCACTCCTCAAGTAAAATGGTGCTAGGTGGATTATGTCTGAAAAGAGGATTTTGTCAAGGATGTGTCCTCAACTTTTCTTTTACGGCAGTAAAGCATCATGAATAGCACACTGCTTCTTCAGCAGCTGTATTAGAACTAGACAACTCAATGACAGGCTTAAAAGCAATTGGCTTTGTTGTACATTTCTGTGCATATATTTGTGTTGCAGTTACAGGCTTTGAGACCGAGAGGCCATGCTGCGTCATGAGGATGGATGGCGTTTCTATTAGACGATGTGGCCACGGAGAGGTCTCATCTTCTAAGCTTCTTTTATTTCTCCACCTTGCGCCTACTTTGAAGCTGGAGATGGTAGCTACACCAGAGTCCTCTGTCCATTATGGTGACATTAACAAGGCTTTACATGGGAACTTCACCCCTGCTGGGTCTTTGTTACCATGACCACTCATTTCTTACCTGTCTTAGGTACTTGTTTGAGGATGATCCTATTTCAATAGGAAATATCAACAGAGTAGCATAATAGGACAACATAATGGAAAATGGGGGAAACATATGAATAAAAAGAGAATATCACACCATTACAAGAGCTTTTTCTTATGACTTTACTTGAAGCCTTTTCTAATTTGGCCCAGCACCTTCATCCACAATGGCTAGAGGCTGTTTGTATACACCTCCCGCTGTGTGGTTCAAATATAGTGTAGACTTCAATATAGAAAAGGATAGCCACACAAAGTTCTGATTAACGAATTAGCACCCTCTAATAGCCCTTCACCATCCTGCCTTAAATGGATTAAGGCTCCTCTCTAACACTTTCTTTTGCACAAAATTTAATTAAGATTTAGATTTGGTTTGAACATGCCAGAACAGATTCACACTGCATTCATGATGTACTTCAATTAAGGAGCAAAGCATCTTAAGCTGCTTCACCAATAATTAGACTATCTCCTTTTTAAAAAAAAAAAAAAAATTGGTATCTAATTATGCATTATCCCTGTGTAATTCAATTTCTTTGCAAGTTACAGCATAGATACTGAGACAGTCCATTTACATTTTAAGGTCATATTCCTGAGTGCTGGCCCTTTATATTCATTGTGTGTTTTTTTTAAAAATAGATGTGTAATACTAGGGCCATGGTAAATATTAAATGTAATCATTCACCATCCATGAGAACATGCTGTCAGTCATCATCCGGTCAACTGTTACTCAAGAAAATATATAGAACAAAAACAGTGTCATGTTTGCATACATAATGGGTTTACAATGTTGTTATTTAATTTATTTAATATTTATTTTTTGCTTTTTGTCTGTGTTGACATCTGGCCTCCTGAGGTTGTTGGCCACGTATTTGTATAGTGATTTAAAACAACAGAATGTCCTGCCCAGTGTTAATTTACTCAAAGCAGCAGGGGTCTCTGGCTTGGCCACTGACCATTACACAGTAGGACAGGGGTGTCCAGCTGACTGTCCTTTTAATCGACAACAGCAGGCCTAAGGAATTTAACAGCATGGGATTCAGTTTTCCCCCCCCCCAGCAAATAACATTTATGGAAGATTTACGAGTTACCAGAATTGTCTGCGCTTTCAGTTCATTCAATTAGCGCCCGTGAATGTCTTGGTTAAAAGAGGTGACAAGACAATTGAAGGAGTCATCTAATTATTTTATCCCAGCGCTACGTAAAGCCTCTCCCATGCTGAAATCCCTGGACATGGCTTGATGATGTGAAGTAAATGGGTTAAAGCAGCAGGGGTGATAAAATGTGTGGCTCTCCGGGAGAGGTTCCCCAACATCTAGCATCTTTAAAGTGAATCAACGACCTGCAGGACGGCAATTTCATTAGATAGAAAATATACGCAGTATAAGGGAAATCAAATCACCTACTTTATATTCATGTTTATGAGAAGACTGTATCTTGTATCTTGATATTGCACAAAACTCAGTCAGTGTATTCCCATACCAGTTTCTCTTGAGAACAAGTTAATACATATAAGGCTGCAGCAAAGAAATCCCTGTTCATCTCCATCAACCTTTATGGAACTTCCAAATGCTTTACTTTAACACAAGCTGGCAAATAAGCACTTGGACTGTGAAGTCATGTGAACAGAAGCAGGAGGCCATAAGCTGAAGTCTGTCCTGCAGCCAGGTTTTCCCCCCTTGTTTGTAAATTAGCTGTGAGTAATGAATTCTGGGAAGCTGCCCTGCTGCAGGGTTGCTCCCTCTCTGCCGGTCCCACCCTCGCTCCCCCGTCGGCATTGCCTTCCCAAATCTGTCCTGATGTTCCTAGTCTGTCAGGAGCCGCCCCAGGGGGCAGTGTGATAGCCCGCTTGGCCTGCCCCCTTCCCGTCTCTGGGCCCAAGCCAGCTGAACCGTGTAAGTCCCTGCCATTGCAAACACGGTGACCCCAAATGGGATTGACACATCGCAGACCGTGGATGCTAGGCCACCAGTCCAGTGACATCAGTTTCCACTGGTGGTAAGAAAACTGCCAGCATGATGTTACGACATTGACAATTCAGGGATTTGCATTGATAAACAGACACATAATTCCAGCTCTGTGGGAACATAAAGAAAATCCAGACTCTAACGTCTTTTGCTGATGTCTACATAACTGTTTACCTAAAGGAAACGCTTTTAGATTCATTGTACATGAGATTTTCACTGTGTGAGTTTCACAGAACATTCTGCATTTCCCTGTTTCCTCTGTAATGCTGCACTTATCCTTGTGTCTGATAAAAAGCCCTGGCTATGACTACCACATGGGTCCCCAAGCACACATTAGAGAGCCTGGGGGGTCCCTAAGTGTCACCCATGAAATCAGGATGTTAGGGTATGAAAAACGGGGGAGGGACCGCTAGTAATTCTCATTATTGTTAAATGTTCATCGACTGTGGTGTTGACTTTGCCTTAGTCTGGCTCTGCTGCCAAGTAACAACATGATTACTACACCCGCAGTCAATTTTAAAAGCCAGAGATATGAGGAAAATCTTCTTAAGCCTGAGCATGACCCTAAATTAATTACAAGAAAATCTGACCATTAAGGGTGGCAGATTTCTTTCTGCTGTTAGCCAGTTAAAATAAAAAATCTCAAATCAATTCTAGTGCAAGATGAATAATTTTATGGTGATGCATGCTAAATTTTCTGATTCTAATTCCAAAGGTCAATAGCAATTTGTCAGCAATTAATGTAAAGGAAGAACTGCAGGGCATCCACGTCATTTACACTCTAGCCCTATAAAACCCATTCAGCAGGTTTGACTGGCAGACAGAAAAGAACTTCTCAATGGCAGCTTTAGACGTCCATAATGGCTTAATGTCTGCTTTTGACAGAGATATTGGGGAAAGAAGAGTGACTCTTTGCGCGTTGGCATGGCCCACAGGCTTTTTCTGTCACAGCTGATGACAGCAACTTTCTCCATGCAGATTAAATTGGTGTTTACAGATTTGCCCTGGGTGTACATTTTTCCTCCTGCTGGGATCCACTGGCTGATGATGAGTCGCAGATGAGACCAAGCGTTCTCGACACTGATGCTTATGCTTCCATCACACAGAGCTTGCAGTGGCTTACCAAGCGTTCAGCACTACGCTGTCACACACTGCTCTCCACTCTGGCATAGTAAATGGTACAGTATTACCAGCTATTTACATTTGCAGAGAATATGAGTGCTGCTGCCACGTCTGTCAGGCTGCACTTGCTGCCTGCCTGGCCAGGAAGATGAAACGCTGTTGAGAAAATTAAACATCATCAGTCTTGATGTTGACTGTAGACTCCAACCAAAGGTCCCATAGTGTTACAATGGATATCAATGACTTCCTACTGTTGTTGTACTGCTGGAGTTGTTACAGCTGGGCTGTAAGAATGTGCTCAAAGTTTAAAGACACACTGGATTGTTTTCACAGATGGCTTTTTTTTTTCCTTGAGGCTCTACTTCAAAAAGGAGCTTGGCTCATTTCAGAGTGAAGTTTGGGTTTATAGCATGTGAATCACTGAAAACTAAATAGAGACATGTAGATTCTCACTATGCTTTTAGTTGATGACGTGCACGTTGATTTGTACATATGTTGTCTGTAGAAGCGGGAGCAGCATTGTGAATGATCCTGTGAATATAATAAGCATTTATTTTCAACAGCGCTGAGCTGTATGGTCATGTGGCCTCTTGCTGTACAAAACACTAATGAGTAATAAGCTTCTACAGCTATTGTTTCAAATGTGCAGTGCTAAATATTAAGTAGTTTGTTACAGGTAATTTGCATTGATTAAACTTTCAAGCTACAATTGTGGAGCAGAGTATGCTGATTGCATTGAGTGTCTGATGGCGGATATTTACTCTCAAGGGCGCTTTGTTAGTACAAATTAACTGCACTAAAAGAAATCACTTTTCATTTTTGTGACGAATAATATCTCACTTTAAATTTTGGATATTTAGTTAACAAAACTTGCATCATAGGGTCAGTTTGCAGTAAAATGAATAAACTAGTGTTTGTAAAAGGACATAATTAACACTTAGGAAAGTTTTATACCCTCCCCAAAAAGTGTAAGCAGATGAGCAGTGAATATACCGAGCAGCACCTGTGTGTGTATTCATTTCAGGTTGTAAACAGTAGTCTCTGAGCACTGGGTTGTTATCGAGTTGTGGCCCCCGGCGTAGGATTGATCCACTTCAGTCCAGCAGCAGGGGGGCGGGAGCTCTGGAAGGGCTCAGCAGGGCTCCAAATCAATAAGGTTAATAGATGTGGGGGCTACGCAGTCAGAGGTGTGCAGCCTGGCATTTTCTGTGCCAATGAGGAAAATTCCTGATGACGAGGTGTCTCTTTTGGAGCCTGCATTAATGTCACTCTGATTACCTGGAGCCAGGACGTCAGTTACAGTGAAGTAGTGGAGGCTTGTTCCTTTGCCATTAACTGGAATTAGCTTTACAAGGAGACCCTTCAGATTGGAGACTTTAACTTGCCACCTCTTCATCCGCTGTCCATTGAGAACAAATTGCCAGCCCCCTCCCCTCTTTCCTCCTGACTCTATTCTTTCACTCTGATTTCTATAATGCCAACAGTTTCATAATCACTTGATGAGTAATTTCCTCTCATTTGGGATTTGGCGAGAGAGGTTTCATTTAGAAGTTTCTTTTTTTTCCCCCTCCCGTTCTCATTTTTTCCAGTATTTCTCACATCACATTTTCTTAAGAACATAATTGAACAAGGGGTGAGGGGAAAAGATGATGGCGTAGTATAAAAATTAAAGGATGAAAATAGTAAAGATGAAAATAAAGTGGTTCAAATCTTGTTTAACCGGCAGAATAGCATTAAAGCTTCCACGTTTGCCATATTGCAGCCTCTTCTTCAGGAAAATAAACTGTATTTCTTCCTGGTATTTATTTCGGGTACAATAAGCAAACAGTTCACAGCAAGTCTTTTATACATTTCTTCACAAAGAAAGTATGTGCTTAGCTTTCCCACACTGTGATACCCTCTAGACTATTAAGATTTCTGAATAGGACCCTTCAGTTTCTCTCAGACTTACAGCAGAGTTTGAATGACAAAATGCAAATGAGGCGCTTGCTGATCTATTCTCTCAGTACCTGGCAAAAGTCTACACAGCAAGCCAAGTGTCTGAGCGCATGTCTTTCTATATGTGGATGAATATACACAGAGGTGGAGGCTGGTCAGTGGCACACCTGCAATTAACAATGCACCTGCGTCTGCTGCATTAAAGTGTGTGAGCAGAAGTCATGCTGGCTTCACTACCCTCAACCCCCCCAAACAAAACACTGAAGTCATTTGCAATAAAAGAATCAGTTGTCTTTTTTCCCCCCTTTTTCAAAAGCACCCTTTGCATAGGAAATCAGTTGTCTCTCCCTTCATGGACATCATGCCGTGTGGGCTCCCATGGAAATGAGTTTTGGCATTGTTGTGCCGAGGCACTCCCCCTCTAATAAATTGAGGAGGATTAAGTGAGAAGAATGTAATAAAGGATAGTCATTTCATCGTGACAGCCATTTTTAGAGGGGGTTGGGGCAGTCAGAGATTTAAAGGATAATCAGCCCTGGGTTTATTTCCATAACATGCATTACAGCCTGCTTCTTTGAACTTTGCTGCCATTTAGGTTAGATTTGAAGTAGGAAAAAGAGAAAAAAAGCATTATTATCAAATGTTTAGTGTTTGAGACTTGAGTGACATATTAGAGACATCTGAATGAGTTATTAAAGCGTTGTGGCTCTTGGAGATTATTATGCATTAATCTGAGTACTTTGAAGTGTACGCATGTGTGTGTGTGTGTGCTCATTTCAGAAGTGGAATTATAAGCACACATCTTGTCTGCTAAAATAAGGCCATTGCTGTAAATGATAGCAATGGAAAAGTCTTGTGTTCTCCCACTTGGAGTTTTTCTTATATTTTTCTCCTTGTCTTGTATTTATATGCAAAGGGATATCTTGTTTAAATGAAATGAACCTCAAGTGGCTGTAGCATTTTATTTAGTCTGATCATGCTGCCAGGTTTCTGCACGTATGGTATTACTTTTATTGATCATGAAGTTGGCTTCAACCCGGCCCCTCCTGACTGTTTGTTTAGTCTCTCTACATGATTGGAAACACTTCAGAAATGGTGACCAGCAGCAGGTGAAGGGTGCCTGAGCTTTGAAGTCTGTGCTCCTTATTGATCCCGTGCATATTCTAAAAGAAAAAAAAAATCAAAGAAGGCATCAAAGGCATAGCTAAACTCTTTAAGACTCTCCATGCACCAAAAAAGGGCACCAATGACAGCGTGAACAAGCAAAGCAGGTGGTGGCTGCTGGTTGGAGCAATCACGCCTCCAACTCCTGTCACGCCCCAGACAGACTGCTGAGGCTTCTATTTTAATGCTGGACAGCAGCGTGGCTCCCAGTGTGACTGGCACTTGTCTCTCATTAGAGGACAGACAGGCAGCTTGGAGCAATCTACAGTTCAAAAGAATTGGCCAGCACTGTAGACGCTTGACTGCAGAGGATAAATTATTGAAATATAACACTCCATTAGTTGATAAGAATGCCTTTGAGTAGAAGGTTTGTGACAACACGAAGTTTAAGGTTTAAGACTGCAAGAAATTATTAGTGCATGAAGAAAATTTCAGTCCAATATATTACTTTGTAAGAGCGATACCCATACAAAGTTTACTTCTTTAGAAAGAATTAACAAAATCCTTTTTAATGATATAAAACAATGTGTTATTCTAAAATGTAAACATTTTAGAATAGCCCTAGAAAAAAGGAACCTTTAAAGGAACACAGAAAAAATTCCTGAATATTAAATAGTATTTTATTTGTAGCTTTTTGTTGTTGTTCTTTTTTGCTACAGCTACAATTATTATCCAAGGCAGAAACAGTTTTCAGACTAAATGCAATTTTTGCTTACAGCAGTTGCCTGCCCTAACAGAACTGCTACACAACTGTCTATGCTCTCATGATGGGGAAGTCAGTGTATCAGGTTTAGTATTGCTAGATCCAAAAATACCGAGATACAGCAAAATTTCCATTTTGATAGCTTCTCTCTTCAGCTGGCTGTGATGTAAACACTTTCACAAAGAAAAAAATTCATGTTGACTCTGGTCAGAGGCTGGGTCTGTGCTAATTTTAGTAAGCATTGCAGATAAAGAAAGAAAAAAAACTTTCAATTTTGTTTTCAAAAGTTAGGAAAGGCAAACTTTTGTGTGTTAATTTTCCACCCAGTCTCATCAGAAAGTGTGAAATTTGTCCACATGTAAAAAACTTAGTTTTACAGTCCAGGTTTCCAAACTGGGAGATGACAATACTTCTTTCAGGCAATTGTTTTGTTCCAGGTGGAACCACCACAACATAAACTGATAGTTGTAATAGACTATAAAGTTTTATAATATATAGTTTTCAGTAATGTTTCTGCCAACATTGGTATCCCATTGACATTTTTCACTAAATCAACTGCTAAAAAACAAAGATGGTGGAAATCTAATAATGAGGTTATTCAAACTACTAGTGACACTATATTGCCGAAATGCAGAGTTCTTCCTTTTACAGATTTCAAACCTCCCACAAACTTACATGAAAATGAGCTGAGGAGTTTTGATAATTTGGGCAACCTCTGGCAAACGTTTTCAAGCAAATCTGTTCATAAGTTTTGATTCCTGCTTACAGGAAAACAAACGGGGGACCCACTACATAAACAAACTTGGCATAAGTAAAAACCAAACATTTAACACCTCCATGCTTGATAACTGCTGTCAAAGTATTTTTATCAACAGTTTTCTATGAAACATTAACTTATATCTTAATAGAGGGATCACATAATAATTCTTTCCAAATCTCTATGGACATTTAAAGACCATTCAATGGTTCGTTTCTCAGGTGTGACCATGCAAGATACAGAAACAATAGTATTTAGTATTGTGTAGTGTTGTTTAAAGAGAGCTGGCCAGACCGAATTACAGTAACCAATCTTCCAGACAGCAGACAATACACAGACCCATCACCTCAACAGTCAATGGCTTCACTATTGGCAGAATTGATGACAGTAAAGCAACAAGGTGGAGGCTGCAATTGGAACATCTCTCTGAAACTCCAGGATAAATCCACATTCCTTCAACCTCCAGCTCCCCCTCTGATGTATGCCTGTCCTCTGCTCTCCTTGGGTGCACATGGGAGTTATTTGAGCCTTTCTGGGACCAGCGGGAATCAGCGCTGCCACACTGGCTCACTGCTGGATTACTCTCATCGCGTGAGTCTTTGGCCTCTTTCCCCTTGTGACGACACAGGGCCGAGCTCATGAGAGGCTGATTTAACTCATTCACCACAGTGCACTGCCACTAGCCACATGCCTGCCAGCCCAGTGATTCTAACACAACACTAAGTGCTCCTGAAATGAGGAGACAAAATGCCTCTTTGACTCAGTTCACAAAGATTAAATTTTTTAGGGGGTGATGGGTTGATTTACGGACAACTCTCTCCAGGGAGTAAATCCTAAAGACATATAGCTCTGAGCAATTTGAGGTCTTGTTTGTAAATCTCCTGTAAATCTCTATCTTAGATTATTTTATTTTTGTCATATTTATTTATTCATTTATTTTAAAGAGATTTCTGCAACATGGGAAAATTCAAGTAGTAACCAAATATTATAAAGTACCATAATAACCCTCAAGAAAACCCCATTCAATATTTGTTTTTAAAATGTACACCAGGGAACTAACATATTTATTGTTCCACAGCTCTCAAAAGATGCTGGCATGTCTGCGTTCACCATATATTGACTACAAGTCTGAAGATTTAAATACAGCTGGCAATTATGAATTTACAGCCAATGAGTGTGTCTGCTGAGTGACAATGTTTTAACACGGGACTGGACACAAACTTCCAACAATGACAAAGAAGGATAATTTAACTCAAAGATGCTGATAAAAATCTCTAAAGACAATGATTCATGGGGTAGTTCTCCACAACTCAAGCAAATGGCCTTTGTTTTCTCTTTCTATCATCATGCTCACTGCTATTCTGTTATGTGGCATCATCTTTTTTTCACTTGTGTTCTTATTCATTAGTTAGGTTTAGGCATATAAAACAGCATGGTTAGGTTTAAGCAAACCTTAACCAGGTTATGGTTAGGTTTAAGCAAACTTAACCATAACCTGGTTAGTAAAGCCGCTTTCAGACTTGCATTTTGGAATATGTGCGGTAAAGTCCATCCACTCTTTAACCAGAGTTGTTTTTTCTAACATATCGATTCCTGGCGGACTTTTAACGCTGCGGCTACGTTCACACATGGGGAAATGTTCCGGATAAGTCCGTTGTCGAAACAGGGCTGGACGTCTTTGTGTTGCAAGTTGTCCGGAACATTTTCTTTGCGTTCAGGCAAAATGACGTGCGCAACATTTCCGCTCCTATCACATGGGGGCTAGCCGGTAAATGTGCACTACACCTCCGAGGTAACAGAGCGGAACGTTTGTCTGAATGCAACCGGTATAAAAGACAAAGTCTGCAACATTACCACTTTTCAGAGCATGTCTGAAAGGGGCTTTAGTGTTAGAAAATGATAATTCTTTGGCATTAAAAAGTCTTCTGCTCAGGAACACTGAGACAACACATCT
This sequence comes from Atherinosoma microstoma, assembly GCA_037177055.1. Taxonomy (NCBI): domain Eukaryota; kingdom Metazoa; phylum Chordata; class Actinopteri; order Atheriniformes; family Atherinidae; genus Atherinosoma; species Atherinosoma microstoma. Next base: position 11,449,070 of record JBBBVU010000019.1, read on the forward strand.
GTAGCTGAGAAACATTTATGTGGCAGATTTGTTGAATGGCAACATTTTCTTAGGTGTCTGGGATGCTGAAGACATTTAAAAATGAATATTTAGAGCAAACGTTTCTCCAAATTGCACAAGGATATAGATAGCTGGCTTGTCCTGTTTAAGGATATGTTTCCAGAGGGCCCAAAGAAAAAAAAGAAGCTTATCCTGCCTTTCCTCAAGAGACTTAACACACAATGAACCTACTGACCCTCAGAACCCCCCTTTCTAGACATTGTGACCATGTCATGTTTTTATTGGCTTTGTTTCCTAAGTGTTCACAGTGCCGTAAGTAGCCTGTACAGCAAAATGTCTGATGGAGACATCCCACCAACATCCCAGGAGACTCAACTTGAGCACTGTTCTCACATTTACAGGGCAAACAGGAGATACTTCTTTATTCTGGATTGTTAACTCAAAGGCTGTGTTCTGCCGTTAAAATCATGGCATGGCTCATGAGAAAATTACAATAAAAGAAACTGTTAGGACATTCAAAACAACTTTATTTCCATTGCCAGAGCTTTTTCTTTTCTCTTTCTTTCAGCCCTGGTGGCTGGGAGAGTTTCACTGATTCATTGCAAGAACAAGTGAACATCGTCAGTGGGTGTGGTAGTTTGTTTCTTCTGCTTTGGTGTTTGTGATCCGTGTCATGTCATTAAAGCCCAAACACACAAAGTCAACTCCTTTGCAGCAAGGATACACATTTACTGACACTGTTCTGGAAAACTTAAATCAAATTAAAGAATAATGTCCAAGTAAGCTTTGAATTTCAAATAGGTTTGCACTTTTTAACATTATTTGTATTTTTTAACTTGTTTCCTTCTCAGTGTTTCAGCGCGGGATAATCAGAGCGTTTAGAAGGGGTGTGAAAAAGTCTGCTGCCTGTGGCCAAAAGAATGAACTATGGCAGACTGGAGATTGTGAATAGGCCTTTTACAGGTCACAGAATCCATTCAGCCCACTGACATTGTTATTATCTGACCGTCATAGATGGGCCTAATTAATATTCTAATCATAGACCTCCGGAACATTGTAAGCAAAATTATCCGCTAAGTACCATTTTCTTATTCACTCACTCGTTGACTCTGCTGGTGAGAAACAAGCACTGTGGTAAAAAAAAGAAAACATGAAGATTGAATGAAGGGTAACTTACAGTCCACAGTTCTCTTTTAATCTAATGATACAAAGTCCATCAAAAGGAAGAAAGTTAGGACTGAACAGAATTGGCAGGAACACATATAGAGGAGTTTTGGCAGTAGATAACAGAAACACAAATAAAGAAAATGAGTAGCAAGAATGGCCACTCCTGATGCCCCTTATTAGAAAGTCATACTTGAATGTCCAGAATGAGTCTCGCTCTCTTAACATTTAAAATCTTGGAAATAGAGGTTAAAGTTGCCTTCAAACTCTCATGCAAGTACCCAGAAGTTACACAGCAGTTGTTTTCAGCTGAAAGTAATGCTTTCAGATATTTGCAACCTTTTTTTTTTTATAAATGTCTAATTGTATGAAGCTCAATCAAGATATATGTTGATTCCTATTTTATTTCACACGCATATTTCAGTTTAATCTTTGCACTGTTCCCTGTTCATTGTATTTTAATAGTCTGTTGTTTATGAAGTGCCTACAAATGCCATCCTGCAAATCACCATCATTATTGTTCCCCGTCAACTTAGAGATGTCTTTCTCCATGGGGTGTTAGTAGAGTTGCAGAGTGTTGCAGAGAAGGAGACCTGGAGTCGACAGACATCTTTTCAGCTCGCGACGGAGCTCCATCAGATGGGAAAGTGAACAGACTGAAATGCTAATTTCCGCACAATGATAAATCTGCAGTATGAAATTGTCAGTGCCGAGCTCTCGCCCTCAGGCTGCGCATTATTGCTTTATTCTATTAGTCAGTTATTACCAGCAATCACAGTCAACCCCTACTGCCCCCACACACAAAGCCCCTTTTACATTACATTTATCAGCCGTTGTACAAACGTTGAAAACATATGATGGCAGCCCTCTGAGCTGTGTTTCCTCTAGGGCTACAGCATGGAGGTGGTGGGGGGTGTAGAGGAGCAAAGGGAGGGATCTCCAGCTGGCCTGAGCTGCATCTGTTCACTAGGCTGGCCGGCAGTGACACCATGAGGGCCACTTACAATCTTCTCCATCAAGCTCTCACACACAGTCTTATGGATTCCACTTTTAAATTTCTGTTTGTGTACATTTAGAGATCGCTTGAAATCGAGAGGCTTGGGGTCAAGTGTTCACAGTGAAGTGTGAATGCTGTTGACAATGTTTCTGCAAATGTGTGTGTGTGTGATATCTAATCCCCTGGCTATACACGTCTAATTGTGCTACCTCTCCGCCCAGATGTTCATCCCCTTGCCCTGTCTCCACTTTCTCTGATAGGAGCGGCAGCCTGAGGCTATTTACATCACTATCTGTGAAGTAATTACCATACTGTTTTATATAATGCCACGGCAATCATAGGGTGATAACATGCAATTAAGCAGTGTTCTCTGATTTGTACTCTGGCAATCTTGTCTCTCTCCAGTCTTGAAGATAAAGTGCCCATCTCAAAATGTCAGATTCTAGAGGCTTAATCTGATTATTTTCAATTAATATTCATGTCTCTATCTAGGGATTGTTGCCATTATTGACATTGATAGATTGAGCCAATTTCCATCCGAATTTGGACCAGAGACACTCAATTTGGTTGAATGTCACCTGTTATATTTTTTCTTTGTTACACTTCCTCACCCTCAAGCTAAGGAAAGTCCTGAAATGAACAAGATCCTCAATGAGGAGTGTTGGGCAGTAATTTTGTGTCATGTCACTTCTCGACTAAACAGATCCCTTGTGAGTGCTGTTGGAAGATAGCAGGCAGAAGTGGAGGACAGGTGCCGGGGGGTTGGTGTTTATAGTGTTGCCCAGGAGAGTAAAGGTGGCCTGGGACTCGAGAAGGCACACAGTCTGCCTGCCTTACCCAAGAAGCTCCTCACTACAGCCTCAAAATCTGTAGAGATCAATCTCAATGTCATGAGAGTTGAGGTAAAGGAATGAAAAATAATAAGACTGTTTTATGTTTTCAGTTTAATATAAATGGGATAATTCAAATTTTGTACATATGTATATCTAAATATATACATACGAAAAGAGACATGAGCCGGTGCAGTGAGCAGGCTGCTCAAATGGGTAGGCAGCTCTGTCACATTTCAGCAGATTCTTCCATCTAGCCTGAGGGAGCGTGGTGCTCACCGTTTGAAGATTAAAACATCCACTGTCATTTCCTGCTCCAGTGGTTGCTTTACCAAGAGGAGTGGAGATATGAATTGTATTTTCCACCCCCTTCAGAGCTGATTATCAAGAGCCAGCCTTTCAGCAGCCGCCATGTTTCATGGTGGTCTCAGGAACTAGCCACCAAAGAGGCAGAATTGGAGGGGTGCAGATCAGCTGTGTGTCGCATTTGTGCAAGCCATTGTTCCAACCACATACAAAAAGGTGAAGCATGGCTAAATCCTTTCTACTTCCTTGTGCAGTACTTGTGTGTTTGTGCGCACAGCCGCGTCCATGTATCTCCCCTCTGTATGTCTGTGTCTGTTTTTATGTGTGTTGGACTCCTTGTGCTTTTATGAATGTGGTTGTTGGTGTGTTTAGACCCTTCATTTAGTCTTCCCCTTAGCCCATCAGTGCGTTGTCAGCAACACATCCAGTTGGTAGAAAGACCTGGGATATAGGCCTAGGTGCCGTGGTGGGGGGCTTTAATAGAGCCATCAGTCAAGTGCCTGTCCAGCCGACCATACCACAGGGCGTTAGCGTTAATGCTGAGGCACATGGCGTAAGCGCTAAGGAGCAGGGCTGTTTGTCAAAGGGCATCCAATGTGAAGGAGGTTGTTAGTTAAGTGTGTTTGTCCTGTCACACGGCTGCACGACTATCCCTCTGGAACAAGTTTCTGTGGCTGCTTTGATTTTTGTCAGTTACTTGCACTATAAAACATAGCTGCTAAAGGATGCTAGCTGTATAACAGTGTGCATGTTAATGACAGCAGGCTAATTTAGCCGATTCAGCTGATTATGCCCAATAACGGGATTTTCTGCTTTTCTCATTCTAAACTGGGCATATTTGGGTTTTTGGAAAGTTAGTAAATCAGTAAGACAGAATCCTAGTCCTCAAACCCTCTGTCTTTCATGTTTTTTTCATATTTCCTTATTCTAATACACTTGACACAAATAAATGGATCATTATCAGGCTTCAGCGCAGCATGATGAAATGTTGAACTATCCACGAGCAGAGAAACATGTAAAAGATGCAGAACAATGAGGCCCGAGAACCCTGCCTATGAGATGTAATACATATGATTTCTGCATTAAATCATCCAGATTAATTAACTAGTCTGAGGTAAGATATTGTGTTGATTTACTTTATTCTAATTTTTTTCATTTATAACTAGGCCTGAGCGATAAAGCAATCTTAAAATTAAAATTTTATTAAATTTATGTTGATCTTGGTGATTAGCATGAGACATTTTCAGTCGACCCATCTCTACAGAGACAGTTGTGTATCCCTTAGCGCACTGAGACCACTAACCGCCAAGAAAACTCAAAGAGGAAAAAAAAATCCTATGACTTGCTAGTGAGCTCACACAAACACAAGAGAGAAAGAGTGTATTGTTCAATATCATGGAAGTGATTTGGATTCTGTGAAAATACAGAAGAACAGATAAATACAATGTGAAAACTTTGTCGTCGCCAAAACAGGAAATACGACTAATTGGTTGTCTCTTCTGAAAATACATGACCTCAGCTACAATGCAGAAAACTGGAAACTTGAAAATGTAGCCCAATGAGGTTCAGAGCACCAGTTTTTGCAGTGCAAGCACCAAACAGAAAAGCATCATTTCATCATCCGCGGCTGCCGGAGTTTAAAATGTTAATTTTGTAATGAAGTTAACAGCAGCGCTCTATGTGACCTACATGCAGAGGTGGGTAGAGTAGCCACAAAATATACTCAAGTAAAAGTACTGTTACTTTATGAAATTATTACTCAAGTACAAGTAAAAAGTAGTCATCCAAATAATTACTCAAGTAAAAGTAAAAGAGTACTTCATGAAAAAA
>JBBBVU010000019.1:11457837-11484592 GCA_037177055.1 Atherinosoma microstoma
GGACAGGTGTGACAATCATTCAGTGCCAGATGATTGTCGATCTTGTTTGGATTAACTGTGCTGACCGTCCAGGACTTCACCCTTTGTTGGAAACTTCCTTGGATAATATTTGTGAATCTGCTCATGGTGTTTTGAGCAATAAACACTTTTTGTAAACCTTCAGTTTCAGTAAGTGTCATTTTCTGGGCTGGCATTTTGGGCCTCGGTTCTTACAAAAAACATAACAAAATACGCTCTTTTTAAAAGGCAGAATAATACCCCCATACTTTACGTCTAAAAAGCATAGGAACACTTAAGCATTTTTACAGAAGTGAAGTATCCTTCATTGGACATTGGTAATGCACCTATAGCTACATGTGTGAGTGTGCCCACATGCCTGCAACAAAAATAGTGCTTTCTTTTTAAGTGTATATGACCAATGTGTCTGTAGGGGGCGGGGCAGGTTTTTAAATATGTATCAGCTGTTATTGTTCACACATAATCATATGATGTACCATATGCCATCAAAGGATCAACAGGACTCTTTAATAACTAGCACACTGCAAAGCAAATCCTTTAGACGGTCAGTGGCTAAATATGATCCTATAACCACTTCCGCAATCTATTTAACCTCTGATATTTCTGTCTGTGAGCCAAAGGCACCCTTCCTAACACTTCTGAGGATACTGGGTGTTTTTTATTTTTTTTACTTTTTTTTATTTTCATAAAAATGTGACATCTTCTATAATAAGCACAGTTCACATGAAGAAATGCAATAGCCTCCTCACTTTGGGTCCAAAAAATTAATCATTAAAATAGCAATTACCATGACTAAACCATCTTTTTTTGATTAAACATATTAAAAATACTTACTTAAAAGTAATACTTGCATTTTGGAACGCGAAATAAACTTAATGCAGTAGTAATAGCTGCGGAAATACGGACCGTTATTTCAGCCTGTAAAATAATATCAGGATAATTTTAAAAAATTAACTAAAAGGGGACTAAATAGTTAATCAATTAGACAAAAGAATCCTTATCTAATGATTTAATAATTATTCAGCCTGGTTATGCTGTGTAGCGCTTATTCATTTGGTATGAGACAAGTAGCATAAAACCTTTACAGCTATTTTAAGAGGTTGGCCTGAAATGTGTGTGTGCATGTGTGTGAGCCACTTCCTGTGTGACCTTCTGGAGTGTGAGAGGAGCCGCAGTTAGACACACACACTTACACTGCATGAAGCAACAGCCAGCACTGCCCACTCTGCATCAGTAGATCAGTGTATCGCTCCACTTCTGCTGCATCACACATCATCCCCACATTAACCCCATGTTGCCCTTTTTACCCTCTAATGAGCATGGCTTAGCTTACAAATAATCAGCTTCACCACAGTTCATGAATGAAGGGTGTTTTTTGTGGAGTTTATTGCCCTTTTTTCTAAACTTGGCTGTGTCTGCTGCTGTTCTACAAATACATGTTTTCAATAAGAATATACATATTAATGCATGTGTTGTGTTCTCTACTGTGACGGCTTGTGAGTCACACTGTTTATAGTTCAAAAAAATGAAAATATGTCTAAGCTTATTAACATTAACTGTTTTCAGACAATAACACATTTGCACCTTACCGAGGTAAGCTAGAAAACATATAGACCATATAGAAAATATTTTTGGCATACAGAGCATCTTCACTGAGAGGAGAATGTTGCCCGAGGCTGAAATTGAAATGGTTCAGCTGTTTCCAATACAACAGCTCAGTTTTAGCAGCAGCAGAAGTCAAGATGTAAAGATAGCACATGTTGGAGCACACAGATCTTATGTTCACATGGGACTTACTGCTTGTTTAGAGAATCTCTGATCAAAGTCACCCCTCCTGAGAATGGCTTTATTAGATTTCACACCTTGCCCCTAGGAGTCGGGGAAAAACACAAAGCATACTTTTCTTCATCAATAAATATCCGTCTTCCTCTCAAAATAATCGCTTTTAATGTTTTCATTGCACTGCAACACATTACAGTTTATCAGGTCAGAGTTGTTTCCTTTTTGACACAAATATTCAAGTCCTAATTATTTTCAGGCTTTGTAACCTGACAAAAAAAAAAAAAACTCTACCTTCCTGGTGATGAACTGCATTCTCATCAGCATAACCATAGAGAAGAAAAAGCAATGCCATCTTTTAATTGGCTGGGATCAGGTTTGGATTGAGAAGACTTTTTGGACGAATGAGATCTGGGCATGCTGCCAAATGAATAGAAAATGGTGTTCTCTTCCTCTCCACTGGTCATGGCACTTCCTCATCATTACCAGGCAAGTGCATGTGAGCCATTACAGATTTGATTTTAATAATGCCGATGTCTTCATTTTCCCTCCTGGCCTCCTTAAACGGTGAGCTTTGCAATTCAGACCCTCCTTTTCCCATTTTGGATAAAAACACCTCACTGTTCTTTTGAGTCCCACCTCGAGGAGTGTCAGGTGTCTGTGGCAGGAGTGTTTGAGGGCAATCCTCTGAATTAAGGAACCGTATTTGCATTCATGAAACAGAGTTTGCTTTCACTGAAGGAGCGTTGGAAAGGTCTGAGCCTCTGACAGCTCATCTCTTTGTTATGGTGAAGGAGCTTTAATGTTTTTAGTTTTATGACTGTTTTTGTACACAAAATAATTCCACATGGCCCCTTACTGTCATTAACTGTTCCATACATCCCCACATTGTATTTAACACATTGTCCCCATTTCACCTTTTCAAGTACTACCATGTCAGTACACAAACAAACAGGCAGAGCCGCTTCCTGCTCTCCCCAAATGAACCGTCTGGCCTGGGAGCTGGCTGAAGCCAGAGGTTAGAGCTCCATTTTCCTCCCTCCTTGCCACATCACCATGACAACGGATATAGAAATCACACTGTCTCCTGGGAAGAAAGCCTGGGTGACACCACACAGTGGCACTTTTGTGGCACATAAGGAGAGCAAGGTTCATTTAGGAGAGCCGGTCAAGGATGAGTATTCAGTCCGCTGAAGAGGAAAGATCGGGCTGGACTGATGGGGAGGGGGTGAAGAGGCCTCGGTCAAAGAGCTGCGATGCGACTGCAAACACTGAAAACACCAGCCAGAAAGAGAAGGTGACTTTTTATTCAAGAACAAGCCTGAACTACAGCGTATGAGGTCTTTAAAAATACAAATTAATTCTATTTTTAAAAAAGAACATTTAGTAGAATATTTTTTAACATATCTTGCATGACATCATCTAAAAATATCAATTTAGTTTTTAGCTGTGCAATTCTCTAACTTGTCTCAGGGGTTGTACAACACATGAGAGGCCTCTGCTGGCTGCTGAGGTCCTAACACATCTGTCACATTGGTGGCAAACAAACCATATCCTGCATGTGAGACTGTGACATAAGAGGCATTTTGATGCAGCAGCTACAGTAAAATAAGCAGAATAGCAGCATTTGGAATCCAAGCGCAGCTGTATGTAGCACGTCTTATAGTCAGAAGCTTTATTAAAATTCAGTGCACACATCATTTGATGGATTTAATCTACGAAGTGAAAAGTCTTCTTCCTCTCTGTGTTTAAAAGCATGTGTCTAAATCCGTTCAATAAAACAGTCAAAGACTTCACACTGTTCACTGAACAATAAAAATCAATACCATTAAACACTTCTTTAAGAAACCTTAAGTGTTTCCCCAGAGGCCTTGTCGGTTTCTATGTATCATATCTTTTTACTGTCTTGTCAATAAAACATTCGGAAGATCTTAAATTCTTCATTACATCTCTGAAGCCGAGGTCTCCGCTTGGCTTTTTTCCTCCCCCTCTCCAACGTTTTGAAGATTCTGGTAACTGTTAGATCAATAGATGATACTCTAAGCGAGTGCACCTTTCATGCAGCAGTAACTTGTTTCTTCCTGTGCCCCGGCTGTCTGGGGCATCCGTCCAATCAGAGGATCCTGCAAGAGGTAGTAAAGGCTGACCACAAACGCGATCATTTGCTTCCTGAATGCATTCCAATTCCTTCACAGGCATATAAGCAATTTTTACAGTAGTTAAGCAGAGGTGGAACTGCTTCACATAATCTTGCTTAAACCGTTTCCACCACCCCCTCACTCGAGTGACAAATCATGTTAAATCCCAGGCCTAGCTCAAGCACAAACTGGAGTAAGCTTTTTTTCGTTACAGTAAACATCCAAGAATGGACAACACAGACACTTTTTAGTCCTCCAAAACAACCTCTACCCTGCAAATCCTAGCTTGTGTAACATATCTTCCATTCATCTATTTTCTGTGGATTTTTAGCACGGATATTACAGTTAAGTTATATTAAACAATATGAGCAAAACACCGTTTTACAATGTGCTGGTGATGTTGGTGATGTTAGTATGTATCAATCAGTGGTCATATTTGGTGTGATGCCTGGGGGGGGGGTCATCGGTTCAGTTAACAATTAACAAAGTCTAGTCATTTGATCCTTTTTGTCTTTATCCTCTACTCACTGAACCATTCGTCTTCCTGCTTAAATTGACACTTGGTTCCACAGAGGAGCCTTAATTCTTTAACCTCAAACTGATCGTGAAGATGCAGCTTATTGAAAGCACCCAACAGACTTACATACACAAAAATGTTGATGCTGTGGAGAGAGAAAAGTAGATAAAATATAAAGTAAACACAAGTGACATGGCCTTGAAAATATCGCAATTCATTTTTATTTTTGTCCATTTATATATTTTGGGAAGGTTATGCTGTTGATTCCCTGGTTCCTTTTTCATGCAAGAAAGTAGTCAAGAATGTTAGAAATTGAAGGGGAAAAAAGATTTTAAAGTCAGAACTTTAAATTTCTTGTTTGGTCCAAAAAACTGACAAAATTTCAGAGATATAAATTCAGTTTATAATGATGTTACATAGCAAAGAGCAGAAACTTTGCACATTTGATAAGTAGAATCAGAAATTGCTCCTGTTACTAAATTGACCTGAAAAATTGATTGAATGACAAAATTGTAGACAATTTGTTTTTGACAAATAATAAGTTGTTTCAGCTCTAATCTTTACAGATGGGAGAAAGTGTGATATACATATGAAGAAGGGGAACTTCCTCTAATCTTTAAGCTCAACTGAAAAAAAAAAAAAACACTGTTAATGTTATCTATACCCACAAACTTGTTTTCCCCACCACTGAGACTGACTCTTGACGCTTCCCGGCCCTCTGAGCACTGTGGCATGCCTCATCACCCATGCTCCCCATCTCCTCCCACATTCCCTTTACCCCATCCTGTTTGAGCTTCATCAAAGCAAAAGTAGCTCAAGGATTGCTAATGCACTAGTCCTAACAACCCTGAGGTTGAGGAATTCTCTGTAGCACACTAAGGTCATTTTTTCCTCTGTTCTCTCCCCCCTTTTTTTCCCCTCACTTTCTCCATCTAACCCCCTCTCTCCCCCAAAAATGCTTTTCTCTATTAATCAGAGCTCACAGCTCAAACTGGTCTTCAACTTCCTCCCCAATCCGTGCTAAGCCTGTCATTTCTGGCTATTATTTACTTTAATGGGCTTTGGCTGATCCCTGGCGAAGCCTTGGATCTGAGAATAATGCGACTGAGGGTAGCAGGCCCAGACGCAAGCGCGGGGCTGCCTGTAGATTAGCTATGGCAGATGGGCTTTACAGGGGCTTCCTGTGAGCAGGAGTGCTGATTGAGAGGGCATAATGAGAGAGGTGGTGTCCTCACAATGGACCCAGCCACCTCGCTGCACCTCTTGCGTCCAAACAACCCCCCATTCTCCAAACCCCTCTGCGGCCTCCCCCTCTTTACCACAGCTCCCTAACACCACCCCGTCCCTCTCCCCTTCTCTCGCTCGACTCAGTGTGGAAGTCGGAGAGCAGAAACAAGCACAAAAGCAACTGTAAATAACCATGAATGTTAATCCAGCATTAATTGGTTCCCTCTTAAACTGGGTGTGCACTTTCACAGGCTGGACTCCTCCGTGGGTCATTAAAGCCATAAACCCCATCTCGTTGTTTACTTAACAAGCTTCTTCTATATTTCAAGACTAATGAAATTTGACCATGGCTACAGTATCAAGATGACCTCACTTGAATCTGTTTTATCTGATTGATAAAGTGTAAAATCTGACCTATGATCCGTGCTTTCTCATCTTCCCCCCTGTCTTACATCTTTCTTTTTCTTTTTTCTTTTTTACTTTTAAAACATTTTCCGCACCACAAAATCTAAAAATAATGCACCGCTGTCTATTTTTATTCCTTATGCTTGTTCTCCAGTGTGATTCCTTCACCTGTGTCTAAACACACACACTGCAGTGTTGACGCTGGGCCCTGGGCCACACTGGGGCAAACACTGCAAATGAAGTGTGGAAGTCCTGGGGTCAAGTTTGTGTACAAGAGTTAAAATTTTGTTGCGTCCAACTCTCTCTGTCTACAGCTCGGGAAGTTTCCACACAAGGGCCACAACACAATCCACAGACTCCAATTATCCCTTTCCTCTGAGCGCCTTAAGCAAGTTTTTCTAAACTCCTTTCACTTCGCTCTTGTCAAGCAATGAAAGAAAAACTAACCACCATGTCAAGAGAACTTGGCTGCCTAGCAACAGGGCCACAGTTTAATTCTGATTTGCTTCAGGTTTTGAGTAATGGGAATTGACAATGTTAAGCCAGTCACAAGTGTTGTTTGTCACCTCTGAAATGCAAACAAAAATGCATTGTTTTTCCAAAGTATTGAGCATGATTGATGTTTAGAGCCCACAATGGTATCGTCCATTTCTCCCTTGTGTTTTTGCCAGGATTGATGTCATATCTTTTCATGGCGAGTTAAAGATTTTGAAGGAGCATGAAAACGCAGGGCTTTTTATCTCGCAGCAGACGGCAGCACGGCGCATGCATTCCTATAACTAGTGAACTTTAATGAATCTATTCAGGGTCTGCTTCATCTCACCCAGAAATAATTTAATAAGAAACTTTGGCCTTTAGAAGTCTCTGTGTCCTGTCACAATAGTCAGCGGACACACAAAAGAGAGCCTGAATACAACAAAGAAAATGTCCTGAATGTGAGCGCCTTTGATAGTCTTCATTTGTTTGTTCTGTGACTTTATAGGATTTGTTTTTATGTGACAGACCTTGACATTAAAATATTCAAATGTAGCTTGACTATTTGAGTCAGCAGAAATGAATTAAATGGACATAATTTCCAATTTTATGTTTGATTCTGATGTGAAAAAGTTCAGATCGGGAATGTTAATCTCATGATTAATTCATTTTTTTTTTTGTACAATCTATATCATAAATATGTCATTATGCACATTTATTAGTTATGAAATATATAAGCAGTATATAGAAAAATTTTGTGACTGAAGAGCTTAACTGCATAAAAGCCATGCAAATGTTGCAAATAATATGTTGTAATATCACCAGGAATTAAATCCTTCACCGTATCTACCGTACAGATGTAATATGGCTAATTGAAAGTGATGAAAACATAATATAAATAACATTTCTCATGTAATTTATACCATTTTAAATCATCTTCTTTGTCCTATACACACGTTTTCTTTTTTCAGGGAACTGTGCGTGGTTGTATGATTTTGAAGATGGTAATTTCTTCTGCTCCGAGGAGCATTTTTCAAAGGCACAAAATGACACAATAAGAAAGCCATCCATCACAAAGGAAAATTAGTGTAGAAATAAATGGCAGCCTTTGGCTCTCCCTTCTTCTTGTGTCCAGTGTTAAGCGAGGATGAATATTGAGGCAGACAGCGGAGAATAGTCAACAATAACCTCAGTGACATCAAAGGCCAGACAGTGGTACTAGGGAAGCCCACAGAGGGCCAAAGACAAAATAAACAGTGGCTATGTCAAAGCCCATGTTTCTCCACTCTGAGCCCCCCCCACCCCCATCCCTCCTTCAGCTGCGTTACTATTGCAGATCTTCAGAGTGAATCCTGCATCCATGTTGTTGTGTTTATAGTGCCATCTGCAATAAATTGGGATACTTTATCTTTGATGCAAACAGTTTTTCCCACCCAGGGTTAACACTGGCCTGAAGGATAACAAAGCATCTCGTCCTTACAAGCCCAGAGAAAGACTTCCTTTTCTTAATTGTAAAAAAAACCCACTGTTCACTTAGTATGTCTTGCATTCATTGTCATTTCAAAGCACGTTTCTATATATGAAGACTAATCTCTTGCAAGCGCTTAGATTCTTCTTTAATGCAGTCTGATTCATGTCGTATGAAGTGGCGATGAAATGTATGTAATATCAGTGCAGGAGTCATGCATATGGCACATGTAATTTCAGAAGTCTACATCACAACAGCTTCTGCGTATTTTGGCGTCAGAGATCTTATTACAATATAAGCTTCCATACTTAACATAACTGCTTTGATCAACATGCATAATTTTCTTTAAGGGCTTGTAGTGATCAAAGATATCATTTAACATGACAATAAAATGAGTTCTGGCTAAATGATGATATGTCACAACACTTTCATTGCTTAAAAAAAAGGGAAAAAAGTATATTCCAATTTAGAGAAGTCTCTGTCTCATCTTGCTTTGTTGCTCATTTATAATCATCAACATGCTGAAATAATCAAGAACTACACCACCACAACAAATAGTGCTTGGTGTGAAAAACATATCTGATGTCTCTCAGGTTCTGACATTGTCTGAAACGTCTTCCTGCATCCATAATAAATGGCTTTCAGCACTCATGCCATCTGTCCTTAATGAGTCCATTTTCTCTCCGAGCCATTTCCATACTGTATTGTGCATTGCCTTACATGCATTTGCATAATTGTTCAAAGATTTTGCGCCAAAATAGATATCCATGCTGGGAGTGAATGTGAGAGGGTGAAGCCAGAGAAGAAAAGGAAAAGGCAGAGTGAAGATGTTTGTGAAATAATGTGCAGAAAAAAAAAATCCCCCCCCCCAACCCACCTCTAAGCCCCACAGTAACCTAATCAGGAGTTGCTTTATCTGCTAATCCACATTTAAACTTTAACCTGTAGGGGGGCTCTTTGTGTTAGTTAATGTAAGCATAAAAGCAGAGGCCGCCCTGAATGACTAATCAGATCCATCATATGTTGTAAGACTAAATAGCTTTTTCCAAAAGGAAATCAGAATTAGCGTGACATCCATCGAAGGAGAATCTGGGTAAACTTTAAATGAAACAATACCATATAACAAAAATGGTGAAGCAGAATGAATTTTGTGCTCAAAAGGCAACTTCTTAATCAGCTCAGCTGTCTAAGCTTGACAGAAATGGCAAGGTTGGGTCATTTGGTATATGAAGGCATGGAATGGCAAATCTCAGCACACAGATGGACAGCTGCTTATAGAGCAAAGTTAGAAATGAAATGGAAGGACAAGCGTGTAACAGGAACAAATGCTGGAAATTTAATAAAAGGTAATTTGAAGGAAATCTTTACAGGCCCACAGGATATGCTGCAGCTACGATGATAAATGACAGCCACGACAGATGACATATTAGGCTTTTAATATTTCAGTATATAAAGAGAATTAGGAGTTTGAGCTCAAAGGAGGACGTAAATGAGATCATCCAACAACAATGGTTAATTCATGGCAGCATTTTAAATGCATCAGCTGCTGAAGTCGACACAAAAACGCCAGCTGAACAGGAAAAAAAGGATGTTAAAAAATTGTGCATTTGTGTCTAGGAATGATGTAAGCGGTTGCAAAACGAACCGCTGCATTTATAGAAGAATTTGTTTAATGTCACTTTATCAACATAAACTATGAATATTCATAAAGGCCTTGAAACAGTGCATTATTTACCACGACATAAGTACTCCTCACTGGATTCTGCAGTCAATTACCTGTCACAACTGCTACATGCTAAATGGTGCAATTCACATGAGAGATCAAGAGAAATGGTGACTTTTTTTCACAGCATTAAACATCTGTTGACAGAGTTCACGTTCACTCCTGTGAGACTAGCACTTAAATTTGTTTTCCCTCAGCCTTATAATACATTGTGTCAAGACACTGAAGCCTCATCTGTGGCACAACAGTCACATATGGAGTCCCAGGTGTAATGCATATAATATTTAAATGAATATGGTGATGTCTCTCTCTCTCTCTCCTTTTTTTCCCCCTGAATCAATACAGCGTACAGTGAAGGCTGTGTTTTTCTAGCTTATAATTCTTCTAAAGCTGAGTGGTTCTGCTTCCATGTGTAAAACTATTAATGATCTCCAATTATGATGTGTTTTTCTCAGCTTTTAATGATCATTAAAGGAAAAATACTGCTCTTGGATTCAAGGCATAAAGGGAGGATTAAAAAAAGAAATCACATGTCACTTTCCTCTTTTAACATACGTTACTAACTATATAATTTGCTCTCCATTAGAGACGGGGAAAGGGAAGTGCTTCGGTTTCAGCATTATCATCACACAGGAAGGCATGACATCAGCCTACTCTACCATGTTTGAATCTTTCACTTCCTTTGAACCTTTCAGCCTACCCCCCCCAAAAAAAATCAACAACAAAAAAAACACAGAGACAATGAAAGAAGTCGAGATCCATTGCAAAGATCAATGCAAAATGACTCATAACATCCTCTTTCTGCTGTAAACCAAATAAAATTAATACAAAATCCGGCTATATGCGGGACCTACCTACCCAAGTATGGACAATCCCCAGGAACACAGGTAATTAGCTCACTTTCTGAGAGAGGCTGAAAGCTGGGGAATACACAAGGTGATAATCATGTATATTTTAATAAAGGTCACTGCTTCTGTGGAATGTATGTGTACAGTCTTTATGAGTCATATGCCCACTGGACACTAAGTAACACCAGACTGCTTGAAGATGTAGAGGAAACTATGCATTCTCCCCTCCCAAGATGTGAGCTTTGAGTCCTCTGCTCCACTTGTTCTGTTATTGTCTTGTTTCGACCAAGGTCCCAAAGCTCTTCTGTAGGATCTAACTCCATCTAGTGGCCCTGTGTGCGCTCTTCAACAAGCAAACAGTTTCAAACCACTCTCAGTTTCCAACTGCAGGCACAGCATTCTACCTCTTGCGATAGATTCAAGCAATTTCAAAAATGTATGTTAAATCTAAGGACATATTTTTCAAAACTATAGCTCTCTGTCATATCATCTGCCCTAAATATCTTGTCTTTTTCCCCTTTCTTTTAATAAGTGGGGCCACTGTGGCTATGTGTGTGACTCTGCCAGAGGGCTGAGAGGTAATAAAACAAATTTTGGAGCCAACACTGAAGAGCCTAATAATAAAAGAAGCCATCTCAAGGGACTTGTAATCTTTTCACATCCTCCAAAGCTCATTATTACCATAATACCACAATAAAGTTGTCTCTGTCATATTAATGTTCCCCACTTTTTTTTTCTTTTATAGAATTCTAATGAAGTTGTCCGGTCTATTTTCATTTAGCAGATTACGGTATGTAAAGAAACAATAAGGGAGGCTAAGGCTTTGCGACTGTAATCACGCAATTTACAACCTCTCTCAGGACTTATATGACAGGCCAATTTCCACACTTATTAAGCCTCTGACACACTTGAAATAATCGTATTAGCGTTTTTTGTGAAATTAGACCAATTTCTGGCAGACATTCTTGAATAAATGTAATAGACACTTGCATATAACTTGTGATATCTCTAATGCTGCTCATCACCAGGCAGGGGGTGGAAAGGCTGGTCCTTAGCCGGAGCTATCAGTCAAATCCTGCTCTCTGCTTGGCCTTCTGTGCAGCACACGTAAAGTTCCCTTTTTGAATTTGAATTGAACTCCTGATATCTCATCAAGCATCTTGTCCTACATGATATAGTTTGCACAACACAGAAAGGAAATGTTTTAAAAACTTACAGAAATTTGCTGTTGTGAGGTTCAGAAAGAAGTCTGAGACCTCCTTCCCAGCCAAGACCGGAAACCGTCTCCACACTTGTTTTCCACACGCTATGTTTAACATAGCTCACATTTTGCCGTGGTGCCATTGGTAAACATTGCTAAAGTAGCAAGCACGAAACTTGCGGTGTCATAATTCACCATCGCAAAATGAGGCCTCTTACTGGGAGCCGTGGAAAGAAGAAACACAAGGCCCTCTGCCCATCGCCCCCCTCCAGCGAGGAATGCACACACCGCGAACCAGTTTCTAACCGGGGTATGCCACATCCTGGTACTTTTATCTTTAACCCTTGACCCCAGGCACATCTGGAAACATAGTTGGAGTCTAACATGAGGAAGTTTTCTTTTCTCCTTGCTCAAAGCACTTATAGAGGAGAGGCTTTTAAGTCTTTCTGCCGCACAGTGAACATTGCTGCCTCACAGCAGAGATGTTTAATGGCTGTACTTGCAATGAACTCTGGGATATTGGCGGCGTAAGCGAGCGCGGGACACTGAGATGGTGAGCAAACACTATTGTTCTTTTTGGCTGGGTGGCTAGGAGACTTGGAAGCAGATAAACATCTCAGCTGGAGCTGGACATCTTTGATGTTCGACAACAGTGATGTGAACAAAGAGCTGAAGCCAATGGAAACATGTTCAAGCAAGATATTCTGCAGTAACACACAGAGACACCTTTTTCTTCACGGGATCAAATGTTTCCAATCAGCTCTTTATTACCTCTTTTAGTCCTGCTTTTGCTTAGTGGTATAAGGTGGAATTCTTATCTTTCTTGCTAAGCGTTTAACGGTTTCTTATATATGGATTTTCTTTGTGCCTCCTCTGAAATGACTGAACGCCATGGCACATATGGCAAACGTTGTTATTCTTGTGGAAAATCATCTGCTGGTCATGATAGAACTGATTGGGCCTATTTGACAGCATGAGTCCGCCTAAGGGTGTCTCAGAGATGCAAAAATATAATTTATCTGCTAACCCTCTTTGAATAAGAACAGCATTCAAGTGGAATGCCATTGTTAGAGTATGCGCAGGTATTTATTTGTTTATCTATTTTCTGAACCACTAGGGTGTTTTAGTCAAGGATGCAGACTTTCCTGAAAACAAGAAATGATCTGTCTATGAATCTGTCTTCTGAGATGTGTCAGTATGGTTATGATTCAGCAAAGATAGGGAGGTGGTCTGAGGTTATAAGCTTTTCATCCTGGCTGTTTAGCAGGAGTGACATTTACTAGAACACCAGTTTTATGTAGTTTTGTCCAGCTGTTTTCTCAACGTCTGCTTTTCTAAAATTCTATGGCCCACTCCACTGTACTACAAACTGAAACTGAACTTTACAGTCAAATAAAGGTAACCCCCATTTTTCATTAAAATAATAATTACTCACATTGCAAATTTATCTTATATTTTGACACTCCTGCTTTCATTTTTTCTACCAACTAATCTTCCACAACTTTTTTCTATAATAAGATGTTAAACTTTCCCCTTTCTAAAAAATAAATAAATGTATTTAATGAGATATGAAATGCTTATAAATGTCTTCTGACTCCACGCATAATTGCAGCTTTTCCCCCTAAAGCATTGGTTGACATATTGCAGACACAAACAGCAAAGAGTTTCTGTTGTCAGTGCAGAGTTTACAAATGTATGCACAGTGCCGCTGCTGCGTGTTCAGTTAAACGTTTAATCTTATTAATCACAGGAGGTTTAATAGGTAGGTATTTAGTGTATCTGACATCATGCAGGGTTGTGGTTCTGTAAAAAAAAAAAAATTTAAAGCCAGCTTCTTTTCTTTGAGAAAAGTAAGATTCAAGTAAGGTCATCACTGCCACTATTTACATCATTATTCACCAATAAAGTCAGTGTGCTGTAAAAACAGGCCATATTTTTTTACATCTGTGGCCCTCGCTGAGCAAGGCTGCACAGGGAAGACCATTTCACACATCTTACTACCCCGTGGTGTTCTGGCTTACAATCTCAGAGTCCATGTTCTCCGCATTTTTCTGTATTCTCTGCCTCGTTAACTCTTACTCAGACATGATAGTGTGAAAAGACATTTTGCTCTTGCTCTCGATTGTCATCTTCCCAACTTTGTTTCACAATTTGCTTTTTCAGAGAGAAAGTGAAGTTCTGTGAGCAAATATAAGAACTTAGATGTTTTATAGAAAGAAAAAAAATGACATGACATTATCTGAGAGTTAATATGGAAGGCACTCATGAGGCCTTTGATCGTTCGTGCATGTTTTGGCTGTCGAGTAGCTATGACTAAAAAAACAAACAGCTGATAAAATCAAAAGTACTAGAAAGACCAAAGACAGTGACCAAAAAGAATGAGCAAGAATGTGGCAGAAATAAAAGAAGTCTTTTTTTTCTTCATATTTGTGTATTCAATCAGTCTAAACACAGCAATAATCAGAGGTTTATTGAGGCCACACAAGAAATCTTGAAGAGTCTAGGACGCAACAGATAAGAGGAGGTCAATTTATGCTAATGAGAGTCATTGCTATCACATGATAACCAAATAAACTAATTGCCAGCTTATTTACGAGACAGTGTCCTAAATCAAAAGGTTAATTACATCTGAGACAGAGTCCTTCACTGGAAATTGACCTTTAGAGTTTCTGTTTCTCACCCTTTTCCTTTCTCCATCTTTCTTCTTCGTTTCTGTACGAGAGACGAAAGCCCATATCAAGGCAGAGTTGCCTGCTTGTTTCTTGATAAGCTTCAGGCGCAGACCCCTTGCCTGTTACTTTTTGTGTTTTCCCAGGAAGTGCCAGACTGCGTAATTAGCAAACATCATCAGACAAGACTTGGTGCCACCAAGGACTTTATTTTTCCTGAAGTTTCTGCGCCCTGAAGCTTTCCCCCAGCCGCCAAAGAATGTTTGTTCTTCTTGAAATTAGATGGGTTTAATTGCTGCAGAACAACAGCAAAAACACCCACACACCCCCCCTTTCAAACACAAACACGCACTCACACACACTCTCTCATTCATAAAAAGTCTAAGATCAGGCGGGCTAATTATGCTAATAGCCAATTGTTCAACCATGGTGATGTGTTTACTGAGGGAGTTGATGTGTTTCCTTTTGCTTCGTCATAAGCGGCCTGTCTACGGGTCCTCTGTGAGATTGCTGCACCTGAAGGCAAGAGGACTGTGCCCTCATCCATCCTGCCTAACCCATTACCCTTGGACAGGGAAGAAGATAAATATTGTTGCAGATGCCTAACTCTCTGCAAATGAGATTTTTCAAGCCAGATTTATCAAGCCTTGGCGGGGTGTTTAAGGCTCCAAAACTTGGCCCTCGGCATGATAAAATGGCAGCACATGTTTCTGAATCCCCCACCACAGTGTTATTGCCAAAGGGTTATGATGATATAGTCTACTGTTTTTTTATCCTGTTGTGCACTGTAGCCTTTGAGGCGCCCATATTTTGTTTTCTGGAAGATTTTACTCATTTGGATGAAGAGCATTATCTATCTCTTTTGCAAAAGCATTAATTTTTCTTCTTTATGACATGCGATCAGTGAAGGTAATTTTTTTTTTACTAAATGAAAATTTCTGCACTTTTCTTTCCTGGTTAAATAACTTGATAGTTACAGAGAAATCGCATTGTTATCATTTTATCTATAAAGAAAAACAGTAGGATTTGAAGTTGAATTCAGGATCTCCATGTTGTCACTCCCAAATGTTGGACACATCTGTTTTAACGGTTACACATCTAGCACTGTTAACAGTGAAATCCACTCACACATACAGAGTAAGTAAACTCTTATGTTTTTAAGCTCTAAATCATCTCCCATCAGTAACAGAAATCCAGAATTTTTAAAAGGATACACAGTAAGCGGCCTACTCTCACACCCAAACATGCCGGGAAAGCATTGATGGGAAAAATTCATAGGTTCTGCAGTAAAAGCTACGAATCCGAACCTGTTGCTGTCGAGCCTCGGTATTAACTGCCCTCGGTGGAGCATCCCACAGTGAAGTGCCATATTTATGTTGGCAATATATGCGAAAGAATTAGGATCATAAAACTCGATGGCCACACAAAAACTTACAAGGAGCACAGCTTTGTAAAGCTAGCTTTATTTATGCAACTGCAGGCAGAGGTTGAGCTGTCTGCTTTTTCTTGTGTTCATAACAATATTTCCCCTTTTTGAACAGCTTTGTAGCTATAGTGACTGGATAAGA
Organism: Atherinosoma microstoma; assembly: GCA_037177055.1. Taxonomy (NCBI): domain Eukaryota; kingdom Metazoa; phylum Chordata; class Actinopteri; order Atheriniformes; family Atherinidae; genus Atherinosoma; species Atherinosoma microstoma. Next base: position 11,473,873 of record JBBBVU010000019.1, read on the forward strand.
TTTATGACTTGAAAGCATTTCTTTACCGTTTCCATCATCACTTTATGCTGCTCATGTTTGGTTTCACCTATTTTTCATACAGGGTTTCGTTTGTTTTTTTGGCCCACAAGCAGGAATGCAGTCACACAACACTACACAGCAAGTGTGTGCAACGCGGCATGGCTCCTGCAGGCCATGGCCGCCTACAGGATACAGTGAGTTTAAAACCATACAATTCTCAAGCATAATTTTTAAAACCTGTAAGAATAATTATTTTGATTAGAGCAACTTTTGTACAAGTATGACTAAAAATTAATTGTGGTCAGTGTAATGGCCATGTTTTTCAATATGTGAACAATGGAAAAATATTCACCATATCAGATTTCACTCTCCTTAGTCAGAATATAGCTACTTCAATTACTGTCAGTACTTAGGTGTTGAAAATGGCTTGGCTCTAAAGCAACAAAACCACATAAAATATATTCTTTCTTCAAGCAAATGAGGTTCTTGGAAATTCAGGGAATATTCTTGGAATCGTAATATCAAAAAACAGCTGTTGAAATATAAAAACTGAGGGATCTTTCACTATGTTGTGATCTTAAAAAAGGGAATGTGAATGCCATAACAGTATCAAAACCTGACAACATAACTCTTATAAAGTACAACAGTTGAGAGTTAAGGCCAAGTTGAATGAATACAGTAACACTAGTGAAAAACCATACTCGCCCACCTCAAACTCTCTACCTTCAGGAGGAGCTCTAACTGGCAGCTGCGGGTGGCTGCTCGTAAAATAAACACAAAATTCAAGCTGAAGACTTTACCTGCCCTTTGAGCGGGGATTGGGAAATGCAGGCCGGAAGGCTGCTTTTTACCTCTTTTCCCATCTTCACTGTGGGAAGGGGAAACAATACCATAAAAACCATCATAACCCCGGAGCCAAATCGCAAAATACAACTTTAACACACTACAGATAAGTAGAACAGTCACTCAATTAAAGGGCGTCGCTGTGTCTCCATAAAGTTGACCTCTGACACTGCATTTCCACTGCATATCAACACTCTCCTCACACGCTCTGCTCGAGCCAACAGGGAGCCTGGAGTGTCTGCAAATGAACGATCTGTCAGGAGGCTGTTTATATCCTCTCTCTCTCTCGCTCCTTTATTTAACACTCGCACATTAAAAGGGAAGAGCTTTTTAATTAGCTGTGGACTCTCCTATTTTAATCAACTCACAAGCGGGGGTCCAGCTGTGACAGCCTTGACAGGCAAAAACTGGTGACGTTCTGACTACCCCCGAAACAAAAGAAAGGAGACCAGTGTCTCCAGTGGAAAACACAGTTTAAAGAGATAGATGAGTTTCTAGATGTTAAACTTCTTTTTAAATAAATACATAATGTCATTATTTAGACTTGTGTGTGTGAGAATGTAACTCTTTTATCTAAAGAGTAAACTCTTAGTCCCATCACATATTGCACATCAGTGCACATTTGTTTACACTGAACTTCGAGCCAAAATGTGCAGAATGTGGTGAACTTGGAACAGGAACAGTGTCATTTCATCAGCATCATTTGCTTCATCATCCCTCAGTTCAGCTGCTGACATTTGCTTTTATACCTGGAGTGGCTTTAAGCTCTTCACCAAAAAAACAACAACGCAGCAGCACTAAGGAAGTTCCAGAGATTTGCGTTTCGATCATTTGATGTAGCTGCCAAGCAGCCAGTGGGACACACTCCTCTGTTCAAGAAGAATCTTTTTATCTACATGACAAGACTGAACAGATTGCGCTGGCCTTGGATAAGATGAATTAAAGAAAAAAAACAAACTTGGACAAATTAAAGCGGATATTTGCCAAACAGTGTAAAGCAATTAAAATGGAAAGAGCTGTTGAGTCCGCTCACTCCAACTGTCAGTGACTTTTTGATCTTTTATTACACATAGGAGAGTAGCCTACTGTTAGACTATGATGTGCAATCTGCTCGCCTCTCATATTGTCATGCAAATACATTAGCTTAGGAGATGGGTTCCTCCACAGTGCTCTCAGTGGACAACACTCATTAAACTAATTACACATTGAACCTAAACTGAGTGGAGTGTAATGAGGTATGTGATATCCACAAGGAACTTATGCCATTGGGAAAATGGCAATGGAAATTTATGATGCCACCATTCCACACCTGCTTCAAACTTACACTCAGAAGAGATTATATGCGTTTTAAAACTATTTTGAAAAGCATTACTAATTTGAGCTTAAAGAAGTTCATGACAAGGTTGGATTATTATGTTAAAAAGAGACATTCTGTATTTGAAGTGGGGAAAAATTGGTCAGTTCCTGCTTTAAAACCTCATGAGCGCCACGAAAAAGGATGTGATTAAGTTTTACTTCATTTGTAATCAAATTAGAATTTAATCCACATCAAAACTTCCTGTGTCCATGAGAACAAACCATAATATCTACAGTCGAGCTCTGTTAGTGACCTTTTCAGAAGTCACACAAACACCAGGGAGCCGAACTTCTATCCACAGCTTTAATATGAACTTTCTACACACAATCACACAAAGCTGGGTCATGATCATGATGCACTTACTTGTGTGTTTTGTTTTTTTTCACTCCGAGGGAAAAAGAAGCTTTGAGGTTTATAGTAGTACAAGTGGGATGCCTCATCTTTGGTTTGATCAAAAACTTAGAGGACAAACTATTACTATAGCATGAAAAGTTCCCTGAATAACACTTATTTCTCTGTTTTGTTTTGTTGGGTTTTTTGCATTTTTTTAGATGAAATACTTCCAAAATGATATTGTGTAAAACTTTAATAAGCATACAATATATAGTCAAAACATTTTTTGGTCTTAAACAAAAAGCTGGAATAAAAATCTGATCATATAAATGCTATATTCTTAAGCAGTGCACAATATGGTCTGATTGGTGGGACTCACCCAATGTTGCCCCTACTACATAATAATAATATAATAATATGAATATTAGTCCACATGTGATATATTGCAGAAAGATCATAATTCAGAGTTAAAAATTTTGATTAACTCTTGACCCCAAACCATTTATGGCTAAAAGTGAAGCAGAAGTTTTTGATTCTTTCCACAGCACACCACAAAAAAGATTGTCTACTTCCCTGTACACAGCTTCTTGTCCATCACATGGAGGATGTTTGGCCTGTTTGACTGGAAGCAGGAGGAGGATAATGCTGAATGTTGTTTTGAACAAAACCCCTTGAAAACGTGTTCAGCTCATTTGCTCTGTCCGGACTTCCATCGGTCTGATCCCCCTTCATATTGAATCTGATTATCTTTTTCACCCCTGAACACACATCCCTCACAATGTTCTTCAGGAACTTGCTTTCTAACTTTTCCAGGGCTCCTCCTTGCACTTTTCAATTTTATTATTTTTAGCTGTTTTGGTGTCATTATCAATAACACCCTGTGTCTTTTCTTTCTTTTTTATGTTCAACAGTTTTTTCCAGCTCACTGATGATCCATGGTTTGTTACTGGGAAAACGCCTCACTGTTCTCATGGGGATGATGGTCTCCACACGGAAGTTGATGTCATTTGTCACACACTTAGCCATGATGTTGATGTCATTTTGCTGTAGTTCAAAGAGGGCATTCCAGTCTGTAGCCCCAAAGCCCCCTCGTAGAGTATCTTCTGACAAACATAGCTGATACAAATGAATGGACCTCCTCAGTCAAATATGTTTAAGTAGGGCCGGACATCGGGCACTGTGGACCAGGATCAAGAAACACCTGTCTAACACAAGGCTTATCTGAGCATGCGCATCTTACATCACCTAATTAAAAGTCTGCAGATTAAAGGTAGGGTAAGAGATCCTGGAAAAACGGTTTGAGCAAGCTACATTTAAAAAATACACAATTCAAAAGTCCAAACCCCTTTCTTCAGTTTTCCCCCGAAGCCACGCCTCCAGAGCAGAGGAACACTCAATGCTTGTTCCTGAGAGTTCACGAGCACTGTGCAGTATAGATTGTTTACTACCGAGCCCAGCAAGTGTCAGCGGTTTAAAAAAATAAAAAGCCGGTGGAAATCCGTGCGCATGGATTATTAAACTGTGCTCTCTGTTTTGCAACCCGGGCTCACGGTTTGATTAACTGTGATAAACTCTGTTTAATAATACGTGCGCACGGTGTATAAAACTGCTCTCTGTTTGCCCCGTACGTGTACAGATTGCCCAGGGATCTTATTTGAGAGGTAGGATTCCATGGCCCGCAGCTGCTAATCTATTGTCATATGTAGACTTCATGCAGTACCGTGTTTTAATGCATAAGCATTTTACACTGAGATAAAAAGTTTAACGTTTGCACCAACAGCAGCTAACTTTGATATAACACACTCCTTAGTCAAATTGGTAGTCTCAAAACTAAAGTGAGGTCTCTGGGCAATCTGTGTCCCCATGGATTGCAAACAGAACACATTTTAATAATCCGTGAGCACGGGTTGCAAAACGGAGAGCACACTTAATAACCCGTGAACACGGATTTCTATCAGCTTTTTTTTTTTTTTTTTTAAAGGATTTTTGGGCTCTAGTGGCCTTTATTGAAAGTGGCTAGACAGTAAAGGGGGTTGCTTTAGCTGACACCACCGATGCACACTCTGCTCCTGCTCCGCTCTCCTTAAGCTTTTTTCTTTGCAGCTTCTCCCAAACAGTTTTTTTTTCTGACTTGATATCGGCAACTTTTTTACCATAATGTCCTTTACGTTTAAGTTCTGTATTTTGATGTAGTATGCTAGCTAATGTAGCTAGCCTAGCTCTGGCTCTCGCTATGTTGGCTTTGTTTACAAGTGCTCCAAGCCTCAAAGAGTGCGCGATTCGTGCACAAAGAGGGGAACGCGTAGAGGGGGGAGGGACAAATGGCAGCTGAGTTTGATAGATATATCACCATCCATTCGTTTAAATCAGGCCGGTTAAAATGATTGGATGAGGTTTTTTCAGTCCTGTCTGTTCCACAGGTGACTAAAATATCTTATTTTTGTGTTAGAGCATTAAATTACTTGGCTGCAATCGGGGTGTAAAGGGGATGTTAAGCAATATCGGAAAAAAATGCTCCGGGACCTGTTTTTCGAAATCATCCACCCTACCTTTAATTCTAGAAGTTTCTGAGGAAATTGTTGACTTCTGTCACAAGAGACATTCCTCAATTCCTCTAATAGAGAAACAAGTACCTTTTCTAACATCTATTTGTACCACGAGTAAATAGCAAAGCTCCAGTCTTGTCAAGTTATCTGATGGATTCTATGGAGGCTACGATGAGTACGAGCGGTTCGTGTTTTACAGCACAGACATGCTTTTTCTAGAAAACATAAATCCATGATATGCTTTTGGAAAAGATATTTATTCATCAGGTTTTGTTGATCAAGTTAAGGAGTTGAGCAAAACCATTTCTTTTCTTTTCTTTTTCCTATCCACCACTGCTGTGTGGATGTGCATGTGTATAAGCGCGGCTTAATAAAAGAAAGAAAGCATTTAAGAGCATGCGCTCCATGCAATCCTCTAAGAGACACGAAAATTAATTCATCTCTACTTTTATATGTTGCTAAGAAATTTTCACTGCTATGTTTATTACATCCCACACTGAAAGGGTATCACTTTTCATTTGGCAGGACTGTTTGTTAAAATGTTTTATTTCAGCACAAAATCTCTGGCTTTACTTCTAAGCCACCCTGCTTGCTTTCATTCTTCTTTTTTTTCTCCTCCCAACAATAAACACATCCAGACTGGCTGTGATGGTGTGTGCTGGAAGTTTTCCATGCATCATAATTGTTTCGCTAATTTACTATGCTAATTGAGTAATTAATTTGGGAACAGGAGATTAGAAGGGGGCAAAAATACGGAAATAAATAAACAAGTAAAGCGTTGAGTGTTACCGCAGGGGCTACCGTTTTGTTCCGACATTAGGGATGCAGACTGACTCAAGTGCTCCAGCATGTTTGCTTCCTTTGCCCAAGGCTAACTGGTTGATGTGCTTGGTGTGCAAGCGCAGAGTTAGCACCCTTAACTTCTCCCCATGGGACTTGCAAACATTCAGAAACTAACTGCATGCTATAACACATCATTTGAACTCCAGTGGTTTGGTCAAACCTAACGGTTATTGCATTTGCAGTGATTTGGCTTCTCCTTTATTGCTGAGCACCTTAAACTGAACGCATAAAGGAGGAGGTCATTTGTGTGCCACTGTCATTTTGAGATGTTATGTTGGTATAGATAAGCAGAAAGTGGGTGTTTGAGGAAGGCCTGTGTCTGTTGAGAACATCAGGTTGACGGAAGTATACAGCATGGATGTGTTTCCCAGTGGAAACATGTACATGACTACTAATGAAAAAGAGATGAGACTATATATTACAGAGATTATAAAGTCAAAGAGTGTTTGAGATTGCAGAGGTAAGAACCTCTTTGATTCTTGTATGTGTCCTTATCATACTGAAAGGTAATTTAGCAATTAAACAAGGAAAAAAATGTCAAATCATTTGGAGGCAAGTGATCAAACAACCTTTCATTTGTGTAATTGAGACTGGAAACCACAAGGTGGCACCCATACAGTTCAAATCTTAAATGTGCTCCTTACTACTAAAATCCAGCTGTGATTCAGCCCTTAGTCAGAGATTGAGTTCCATATTCTCTGAATGCCAAAAGAAGTGTTACTTGTACCAAATGGTTATATGCAATTTTGTCCACTTAGTCCGAACACATTTAGTGATACTGTGGTGTGTATTTTAATAAAAGATAAAACCACAATGATAACATCAACAATAAACTTTGAAAAATGCTGTCAAATACGAGAGAGACATTTTCACAATAGAACTGTAACATTTTTATCTGGGAGTTCAAAGTTTATCTTGAGTTAAAATGAGTTATGTAGTGAGAGTTTTGTAACAACATTAGGAGGAACTCGTTCAGCTGTGTGTTCCACAGGGCAGAGTTGAGACATGGAAACAAATTTATACAAGCCGCAAATAAGACAAAAAAAAAGCAGGATTTCATTTTAATCCCATCATCTGATTTAGCTGAGCTGAAGAATAAAAACCAATAATTCAGACATTTACCGTTTATCTCTCTTGATGAAAGCAGGAAAGTTTAAAGTCTCCCCTATAAAATTGGTCACATTATGGAGAGTGTGGAAAATTACAAGTCTTATCTATGGAAATGAGCAGAATGGAGTGGCAGCTGTGACTGGAAGTGATCTAGTGGCCTACTGCCCTGCTGTTAAACAGTGCAGAAGCTGCTACTGCTTCCTCTGAGAGAAGTGTTTTTGTGTCAAAGAGCTGAAGTGCACACGCTCTGTGGTGACATCACCCCTTTAGTTAAGCACAGTTAACAGCTTGCCAATGACGCCTTTGTTGCTCAGTCTGATGAGTTGGTTTAATGGAGGTAAAGCTTCAGAGAACTAGTACTCTATGATGCATGTGCCATTATTTAAGACCCTACGGATGACGACAGCAGAGTCCTGTTTATTATTGCATGGGGAGAGCATATGGCTTCCCTGGTCTACAACTGATTGTAAAGGTGTAGAACAACAACACCGTTTGACAACCTTCTAAATATTTATGAAAACTATAACAAAGTAGTGCCCAAAATAGCTCAATGACAAGCACGGTATGGACTGGCTCTGTGTTTAAGTGGCTTATATTAAACAAGTATGGCACCTTCTGGTCACCCATCTAAATCAAGAGTTGTTGACGAGAGTTGGAATTTAACACATCAGTTTACTTCCACTTGAATTGCTTCTTCTTTTTTTAATCTATACCTAAAATTCATGTTACACTTTATTCTTCTTTTCTTTTTCTACTTCTCTTTACCGCCTTATAGTATATCCTTTCTCCATTTTGCCTTCCCATAGCTTACTTTTCCTTATTTAGGCATTTTTCCTTTCTCTCCTCACTTTCTGTTCCTCATTTTGTTCTCTTCCTTGATTATTTTCCTAATTTTCTAATTCAACAGGCTCTTAAGGCTGATTGTGAAATAACTACGTTGGTCCACAGCACAAAATAAAGTCGCTTCCCTCCATCAATCCATCCATTTTCTATACCTGCTTATTCCACTGCAGGGTTGCTGGAGCCTAACCCAGCGGCTACTAGTGAGAGGCAGGGTACACCCTGGAAGCAGCTTCACTAAATTGACTTAAAACTGTACACTGACTTTGTTTTCCTTCCTGCCTTCCCTACTGAGACACAGCTGTTGTGTCACTGCCTGCTTCCCCTCCTACTCGCCATTCCTTACTTTTCTCCTGAACTCTCACAAGGAAATGCTTCAAGTTACATTGTCAAGGTTAAAATTAATGTACATGGTTAGCTTTGTATATTGTGTGCATTTCTGGAGCTTTTTGCGGCCCAGCAGCTCACCGAAGCCACAACTTTTTCATCCTGGACGCTGCGTGACGTTCCAGGTGAGTTTCATTTTGTGCATGCATCACATGCTAGCAAGCGGATAAAAACACACCGGCCGTTTTTGAATGTGCATTGTGGCTCTTTCAGCAAAGAAACGTAAGAAGACATTATTCAATTCAATTCAGCTTTATTTGTACAGAGCCAATTCACGACAATGTCACCTCAAGGCATTTCACAGACAATCAGTTTGAGCCGATCTGTTAACATCAGTCAGTATTCATACAAGCCAATTCATAACAAATAGCCTAGCTAAGGAAACCAACAGATTGCATTGAAACTTCAAAGTCAAAGTCAAAAAGCCTTTATTGTCATTCTATGTTTCCATACAACAAGATTTACGAGTGCTCACTCCGCATTGGTACCAACATTAAATACAATAAAAATACAATAGAAAGAAACTTGACTTATAAGAGAGGAAACAAAACAGAGCCAGAGACAGAGCAAGAGATGACTAGAGTCAAGATAAGACTGTCTGGAGAGAGCTGACAATACAGGTAGGATGCGAGATGGATGCCGAATTAGCCGTCAGTAAGGGCATTTATTTTAGACACTAACTGTGATCTTAAGAATCTGTCATCTGTACAGTATGTGTCATTAACAGTTTTTTGCAAGATGTCCTTTGTTTATAGCTTTAAGCAGTTGTGGTAAAACCATGTCAAACAAGATTATTAACATTAAAAAATGAATCATTATCATTTTCAACCACAGTTTTTGGAAAGTACATAAAGTCTTGCAATCTATCTGAAACACTAAATACACATCTCCAAACCCCCATATTCCCTTTGTACAACTGCATTACACAACCTGCATGAGAAACACAGATGGGAAACTGCCTCCAACATGCTGAACTTTGCAAACCAATGACCATGGAACTCAACTTTTTTGTTTCTTCTGAATGGGTAACATATGCGCCAGACTAAATGCAGAGGTCATTCTAACAAAACCTTTATGTTATATGGTAACAAGAAAATGGGAAGATGCCCTTCAAATGTCACTGAAACACAGCTTGTGACTGTTTCCTCAAAGCACTCTGCCCTGCGGTGGTTAACTTCTCTTATACATAATGGGAAACAGATGTACAGTAAAGGAAATGACCCATTACAGGGAGAATAACAATTTGTTTAAGTCCATTGATGTAGAGAATCAATTTCTTTTTCTGCTCTAGAAAATCTGAATGGAAGTTAATATGTGGCTCCTTGTTTAGTTGGATCCATATTACCCCAACAATCATCTTTAAATACTGACCAGTTATTAAATAAGAAAGTATCTAATGCAAAAAGAGCTAAAGGCTGAATAAATTCTACAAAATGTTGTCTCAAAAGTAAAATATAGTTGACAAAGAAAAATCAAACATATGCCAAATGAAATCTTTTTTTACTCCCATCATAACTGAAGGGGGGAGTGCAGATATGAATAACAAAAAGTCCATCTTGAAATTAAGTGTTTAATCTAAACACTTGAGCTGTGAAGCTAAAACAAAAACATCACACAAAAACTTATTTGCAATCATAAGTTATCTTAGTCTCAATTGTCTGTCTTATTATAGCTTTTAATGGATCTGAGTCATTGCAAACGATCTTTGTTAGCACTTTTGTCCTTTTTCTAATGTAATTAAAACAGGCGGCGGAGACAAAAGGCTAATGAGCAGCGGCTGCTGTGACGAAGGTTGGCGAAAGAGTGAACGCAGATATTAGGGAAAAGTAAGATGCAATGCATGAAAGGGAGATAGGAGGGAGAGGTGTGTGTGTGTTTGTGCAGATGCACTTGGGGATTGATGTAGCACAGTGTCTCATGTCCAAATCTATATGGCCCTTTTAATCCAATGAAAAATGAGAAGTGTGCAGTAACTTTGTTAGAAGTGGGTAATGCAGCCAGGGGAAATGGAGCTGGGGCCAGATTTGCAGGCCTCCTCCACATTTGGTGTAAGAGTTAACCTGATTTGCAGTGTGCTAGCTATGAGACCAGTATCTGTCTGTATCTTCAAAAACCCATCAGTAGTGATTAAATAAACATGATGGACAGTTTTCTGAGGACCTACTAACTGTGACGTCTGTTTAGCATGCACTAAGGTACATGTTCATTTTATTTCCATCAAATTTGGGGTTTTTACACTCAAAAAGGTGTGATCCTCGCTCAGACCTTTTCACAAGTTACTCCCATGACAATCTGATAATCTTCACAGACTAAATAAATCCATTTGATACCTTACAGAAGACAGAAGAGGCTGGAAAGTATGAAAATAAGATGACTGTTTTCCATTAAGTATGATATAAAACTCACATGGTATTATTCATCTGTGGTTTGGCTTACCCCAAGTAAATGACAGGTGGCCCAT
>JBBBVU010000019.1:11505057-11527532 GCA_037177055.1 Atherinosoma microstoma
TTTACACTGGCTGCCTGTCCGTCAGAGGATAGACTTTAAAGTTCTGTTGCTGGTCTATAAAGCTCTGAATGGTTCAGGACCAAAATACATCAGTGACCTTCTGACCCAGTATGAACCCAGCAGACCATTCAGATCATCTGGATTTGGTCTCTTATCAGTTCCCAGATTCAGAAGCAGACCTGGAGAAGCTGCATTCAGCTTCTATGCTCCACATATCTGGAACAAAGTCCCAGAAAGTCTCAGATCCGTTTATTTACCTCCAGGTTAAAGAGCCTCCTGTTCTCTGCTGCAGCTACATAGTTTTTATCTGAATGTGTACTGTTTCCTTTTAAGCTTGAATTTTAAACTTGATCATGTTTTTAATCTGTTGTTCTTTCTTAATCTGATTTTAGATTATCATCATTATTTCTCTCTTCTGTTTTAATTAACTTTTCTGCCATGTAAAGCACCTTGAATTGTCCTGTACATGAAATGTGCTCTAAAAATAAATTTGCCTTGCCTTGTTCTAATAATAACATTTCTCACTAGAACCTGGAACTAACAGCTTATTAGACCGTTTCTATCTATATATAACATTACACACTGAATTAGTTAATTATAACAATATAGAATGAGCCTGATCATTACATCACATCCCACTTTAACACGCATTATTATTTTTATACTGTTAAATTCAAAATGATCATATCCCCGGTTTTACTTGGTCCATCGAAGTCAAACAAAAACAGAGAGTTTATTTTAATCTCTACTTTGTAATGAAGTTAACAGCAGAGGTCTATGTGCTCTAGTTTTTAGTTAAGGTGTTTTGAAAACGTGTAATCTGATAGACTACTGAGGGTTAACTCCTGAAGATAAAACTTTAACTGAACATTTGACTCTTCTAAAGTGATCAGCTGGTGTTCTGGAGCTCATTACATCCACTTACAAGGCTTTGTCACACATTACTTCCTGGTATATGTTTCAGCTCACCTGCATCATTTTCCTCCTGTAGCCATATCTTTACCATTGACAGTAAAACATCCCTCGGTCCCACGCAGAAGCGCTGCGGCTTCGCCCCAATTAATGAGCGTCCCCACTATGCGCATACTGCGCCGCCACTTTCTGCTTCTCGCTGAGAGCTGCAGATTTTTTGCGCTGCGCCACGCTTGTAGTACTATTCCGGGGCGGCATTCTCTTACGAGTTCTCAGCGTGAGAAATACGCGTGCGGCGTGTGAACAAGCCGAAATGCGTGTGTCTCACGCCCAATGCGTGAGAGTTGAGAGCCCTGATAATATATTTCTTTTGTTGCATCTACAACGAATTGCACAATACAACTCAAAGACAAATATAAGATAGTATTTTTGCACCAAGACAGTGATTCACCCCCCAAAAATGTAACTGACAACTTGGCAAATCTCAGCATGTTGTGCAGTGTGTCTTAAAAATCTTGAGGAAACCTGAAAAGAGGAAGGAGAAAAATAGAAAAGAAAAAAAAATCAGGTCTGATCTGATGATCAGTATATGAAATTGTTACTTTCAAGAAATAACAAAAAATCCTTCAAAGACCTGACACAGGACCTGATATATGCATCAGATTCTTTAGTTGATACATACTGTTCACTGGTCTCATCAAAAATGGTCTCATAGAAGAGGAGTTGTCATGAAGTGATTTAAATCAATAGAAATAACAGGGAAAAAAGGCTGAGGTATGCAAATGACACAAAAACTAGACTGAAAATTAGTGGCAACAGGTCTTATGGAGTGATAAATCCTTCCCAAAGCCAAGACATCTACTTTACTGAAGCAGTGTGGGACCATTTTGATAGAGACAGAGAAAAAAAGCAGCCAACATCTAAAGAAAATCTTTGACAAGGCCCTCAAGAAACCTGGAGAACTTTTCCTGAGGACTACTTAAAAACATTACGAGAAAGATTATCGAAGAGGGTTCAAACTGTGTTGACGAATAAACGCGGTTGCACTAAATATTGTCTTTTCAAGTTCATTGAAAGGATACAAATTCATTTTTTTCTAATATAGTGGCTTTTTATGTATATTTGCACATGTTTCAATAAATTGCTGCACCTATTTCCTATTTTTCTGCCAAGTTACGTTAAGAAATGTGGAGAGGCTCAAGACTTTTGCTCAGTGTTTGCACCAGATTCTAAAAAGTTGCACAACATAACTTTGGACATAATCTTGGAATGACCATTGAAGTGTTATTTAGAGTGAATTATGGAGGTTTTCTTCAGTACAGGGAGTTAAAGTTTATTAATATGCCAACCGCAACTTCAAAAAAACACTACCCATCGTTTCTAAAAAGATATGATCCTTTACGATCCCTCCTTTTTCCCACATCATATTATCCCATTTTTAAATCGTCAACATCTGTTTCTGCTTGTACTCAAGGAGTGTAAATCATTGCTGTGGTGTTGGGTGTTGCAACAACATCCTGTCCCTACTAAGAAATATTTGTTTTGTAGAAAATACAGCTAGAGATTTGGTGCCTGATTCAAAACACTCTCCTCACTTCTTTAAGAGATCACATGGGTCAGATAAAGACTGTTGGCAGGAAGTTCAAGACCATGAGGACAAACTGATACCATGCAGATGCTCATTGCTGTGACAGGATACTCAATAAGATAACATTTCCTTAATGGATGATTCTTATCATTCACAGTAATTGAAGACATGGAGACTGATCATGGTCCCCTGGAGGTGTAAATGGCTCTGTTGCTGTGTAAAGTGAGTTACTGTCCTCCACAACCTGTCCTTCCTGAAAAATGACAGGTAGAAGGACTGAAGAGCACTTCACCTGCATGCCATGTGTTTTGAAAACCCTTTCCTGACCTTTGTTCCTGTTGCCTTATGACCCCCGTGCAATCTGCAGGTGGGAGTCTGCCATAGAAATCTTTGTGGATGTGATCATTCTCAAATAACTAAGTCACACCAGAGCGAGCAAAAGCAGCCAAACAGGACCTCCACTTATCCCTGAGTGTTTGTTTTTCCTTTCTTTCCATGTTTGCCTCCAACCCGGTTACAGCTTTCCTCATCGCCGCGGCACTTTCTGAATCTGAAAAGATTTAGGCGATGACAGCCAAGCTGCCTTTTCAATCACAATCCTTCTCCCGTGACAATCGCAGCCAAGGGGTGAGGATGTGACCCACTTCTCAACACCTGTCAAGACCTGAGAAGAGAAAAGAATAGCGAGAGACAAATAACTTAAGCGCTGAACTGTGCCCGTAGGTTGTGTGCAACGCCTAAAAATAGGCATTCCTTTGTAATACAGCTGGATTACACATCCCTGAAGTGTGCAGTCGTCAAATTCTTTCCTTCCATGCCAAAGATTACACATGATATTAATCTTTGCATCACATGCTTGCAGCCTTGAAAAGCCTTGTTGCAGGTGTGACTCTTGTAGATGTGGGTGTGTCACAGTTCATCCACCTGTTCAGAGGGAGACTCTACAGTTGAACTTCGAAAGATTTTTATCTTAGAATTACAACTATAAAACTTCCCCAGCTAATAACTGAAGTTAACACAGTTATTTTATATATAAGTATTCTGAAACTCTATGCTTAAGTACGCAAATGAGACATTGTCTTATTGCGCAGGTGCTAATTTGCATAAATCTGTGCCTGAGAAAAGATGAGTACTTCTCAAAATCAAAAATGCAAAGAATATCGCTGTTGCCTGTCACTACTGACAAATTAGAGACAGCTGAATCCCACACTGGAAAACAGGAAATGTTCTGAGGAACCCCAGCAAGGAGTGGAAAACCCGACTCTCACTCCACTCTGCCAACCCTCCCCCTCCCCTTTCCCTTCCCCAAATAATGCACCCTGATTCAAACCAAGGGCCAGCTTGTGGCAGTTATTAATACAATGTGATGACAGGTCCAATCACCATCAGAAACTGACCATTCCTTTCATGCTAAGCAGAGGACAAGAGACGGAGGGACTGTCATAATAAGACACCACACAAGTGGAAGCAAAGTGGTGGTCCAAGTATTAAACTTTGTCTGCATGGCTGTGGCTAGTTAATTAAAGCATTACGCCGAATTGAGCACCCTTAAAAGATCCTGCAGCAGCCCAGATTTGTCACTTTGACCAAGTCGTATTAAAAAAAGGAAGTGATTAAAAGCAGACTTTAAGAAAACAGGGGGTAAACTTTGGGAGGGGGTAGAAGAGAGGAAGAAGAGGAGGCGTATTGTGTAAGCTCTTGTGTGGTTGTTTGTGTATGTGTGTGCACGGACTGTTGGCCAAATAGAGATGGGCCAGGACAAAACGTAGCTGACTGGCTCCCATATCATTCATTCATCACTGTGGTGTATTTGTGTGTATGTGTGTGTGAGAGAGAGCAAGAGAGTTGGGGGGGGGAGTTGAAGGGGTTATGTGTGTCAGGCGGTATTCCTGCTCGTCTCGCTCCACCAGTTAAGTTAAACCAGAGGCAGTCACTGGCACAGAGTGGTGGTCTCTATCTCTCCGTGTGTCCTGCTCTGAAAGCGTCAACAGCCTCCTGCTTCAGCACCAGAGGTAAGAGCTCATGTTTCACTTATTTTTTTAAAGGTATTTCCATCACCTTTGTCTTGAATTTGCTGCTTTTATTAGTGATGTTATTGTAACTTTTCTCATCTGCTCAGCAAACGTCTCCCTGACCAGACCCAATAAGCTGTCCGTTGCTTAAATATTTATCTCATAAGGCCTTCGTTGAAGCGACTGTCCACACAGAACAAATCCACCCGCTCAATATATGAACCGTTTGAGATTTTGCAACATCATTGCTGTTTATTTAAGTTACCCTTTTGAAACTCCCGCATATGCAGAGCCTTTGACACCCTTTTTAACATTTAATTCTTCAAATGATCCAAATCTGCATTATACAACCCAGACAAACTTGTGTCTCAAAAAATTAGATCTACTTCCTGATGAACGGTAACTCCATACTTTCTAAAAAGCCTCACATATGAAGAATTTAACACTAAATATTTGATCCAAAAAAAACAAAACAACAGGGGCAAAGGTAATTCAAGCAGGAGTCCTGTCAGAGAGGTCAATATTTGAGACTTAGCATGTTGGGAAACCAGTGGGGAAAAAATGCAGCAGACTTACTTAACTGTTAAATATAAAACTACATATGAATTTAACTTTTCTAGATGTTTCCTTGTCCCTGTGATGTGATAAGAGCAGCTACGAAGCTCCACAGTGAAACTTACAATGACTGAAAATAAGTGCGTAAGACAGGTACTTATAATCTTTGATTTCTGTGTAATCTAATTGAACATACTAGAACAAGACGTGAAAGTAAGCTGCATAGGGAGAAGTACACTTAGTTTAATTATGTAAGTTACATATGAACAGAAAAATGCTAATAAGGCTTCTGAAGCTGGCATTTCCTTTAGCTGTGCAAACCAGAAGTCAAGTTCTCAGCTGTTTCATAGCCATTGTCTCATCTCTTTTTGTCCCCCCTATTTCTGGTCATTCTAGTATAAAAAAATGTTTTTTAAATGTGTGTGCAGGAAGTATTGTATAGCACCCACTACATTTAACTCATGTAACCCTCCAATGGAGTGACTGTAAGTTGAAACAGAAGAGGTAGTGAGTTGTAGGAGGCTACGGTTGAAATGCACCACAATATTAGACAGCCATGTTATTTATTTCAAGGAGTAACACTGACTAATTAAGCAGTCTTAAAACTGGGATGTCTTGCTGGCGGACGATGGCGATAAATTTTTGCCCCTGTGACATGTTAAAAGGAGCAGGATGTAAAAAGTTGGAAGCGTCCATTGTTGCGGAACTTCCTGTTGACCTAACACGACTGAAATGATGATGAAATCAGAGGATGGTCATGAGATGGCAGGCTGAGGAGGTGCAGTGAGGTGGACCTCACTTCATAATGGGCTGGTATAAATCATTAACTCCATCAGCTAGACATTTTAGTGGCTCTCTCTTTGGGCAGCCAGATGGTGGTGCTCGTGTCAGAGCAGATTGGTCCTTGAGCCAAGGGCGGCCTCAGATAGCTCAGTTGATGGGAACCTCATTTCTGTTAAGTCCAGAGAACTTTTTCCAACTTTTTAAAAATGTCCACGATCCCACGCAGGAAGGGGCTACATTCAAATGTCCCAAAATAGGATTAGACTCGGAATGCAGCAAGTGAATTGTCATTCAGTGGTCAGCCAATATCCTAAAAGGCAGAAATGTCCCCAAACTTCCTCTAAATCCTGATTTTATCATTTATTGTAAGCAGCTTTGTGTTTGCAAACAACACAAGGCCTCCTAGTCCCTTGTCTTGTCTTAGAGGATGCAGCTTGTTCATGGACCTTGTGAAGTAGATGTTTACTTTCCTGTCTGTGGTCACCCGGGGTTTATGGCTGCCATTCAGTAATGTGCCATCTCACTCAGAGCTATACCTCACTGAGCACAGCCATACTTTATAGCCACCTTCTGTTTAAGCCACCTCATTTTTTTTATAGGGCTTACATACATATATGCACAGCAATAACTTCCAGTCTTGTTTATGTACCACTCCCCTCACCATCAGCATCTCCCTCATGGAAAAATACTAGTTACCTGTTCCAAGAATGTTAAAAGATATTTATATCATATTTTTTCCACTTTATATTCATCTGTGGGCATGAAGAATCTCCAAAGCATCAACAGATTTAAATCCCTAAATTGTGGTTTGTGTGTTTAGCTGCTCTCTTTCATATTATTTGAATTTACAGCCAACCACTGTTATAATCATTAAAGAAAGAAAACAAATGTCCAGCAAATCCCAGCAGTGCCCTTGCCATTACACCAGGGTCTTTGCAGGAAACAATTTCATTATTGTGTTGCCCTTGGCACCCACACATCTTCCACACTCAACAATCCCCATCTGCAACCGATACAGATGTTGCTTTAGTGCACGGCGCAAGTTGTTTCTTGTTTTTTTTTCTCCAAGAACGCATTCCCTGAAACTTGGTGGAAAATTGGGGATCTTTGAATGTGAGATAAGATAGTTCCACCGCAGGACTCAGACTGCCTTAATGCCAACCAGAGGGCAGAGGATTGCAGCTGGTGCTTTGGTTAACTCAACACGTGACTGAAGCTTGATTTCTGCAAGAACACAGACAGTTCTTGAATTTTTAAAAACAAGTTCCCATTTAGCATGATATTTGACAGGATTTATATGTTTTCCTCTTAACTCTGAAATGTGTCACCTGTAAGATGTGAGGAGTAAAATCATAAAGCTAGAATGCCCTCTTGTGGCAAGAAACGCATTTAGTTTAGTCAAACTGGTCAGACTATTCCATTTCTGTCTTCAACAATAGCCCACTTTAAACTTGCATCTTAGAAAATTCTGAACTTCGTCTTTAAATCATACTTTTGAGTTTTTTTGTAGTTACTTCTGTGTGGTATTTTTCCAGTTAGTTCCAAACTCATTAATAATACATTTGGCATCTGCTTGGATTTAATGAATCCACAATCTTGTTATTTACATGTAATTAGTAACAGAAGCTGAAGCTTAGAGTCTTAGCTACTGAAGCTGCACTTAAATGTTGCATACATGAGGCTTATGCTAATATTATTACATGAGCTCCACTAATGACACCCACTAAGCTATTCTGTTAAACATAAAGACTATCATCAAAGTGGAGGATTTGCTTTTTACAACCATTTCACATTCTGCTCATACAAATGGAGCAAAAACTGGCCCCGAGGCAAATTTTCTGCAGAGCGCAGGTTTGATTTTCTCACAGAGCGAAGTTTCCACTGAGCTGAATCCCTGCTGTCCTGTTTGTTTAGGTGTGTGCTGATTAGAAGTTCTCATGCTGGGTACAATGTATCTCTGCACGCCAAGGGTTTGAAACGTGACATGTCTTGTACAGTGACTGGAGCCACAAAGCGCTCAAGCTCTTTCCTCCCTGAGTACCTCAGTGCTTAATGGTGCTGTTATCCAAGCTCACACTTTGCCATGCAGCCTCAATTAACACAGGTCATAACACCAGGCATAAATGTGCTCCTTCTGGGTGCTGTCAGTCCACCCAGACGGACGGACCATTTGATAAACACTGTACGCTTTTACTGTTGCTGTTCATTAGCCGAGGGACGATTTAGAGGAGGAGGCAGAATGCTGAACGTCTGAATAATGATCTTTCAAAGGGCATTTTTGGAATATTGAATAACATGCAACATCTGTTTTTCATGGCTTCTTATTTTACAGAAATAACATAAAGCGTTAGGATGGCTTTAATGTGCAGGTCTTTAATGAGCTGGTGTAGGGTGAGCACTTTCATGGGTGCTCGTGTGGATTAGCGTTTATGGGCCATGCCAGCGGTAATGACGGCTCTTCTCCTAGACTGTCTGTGACATTTTTGTTGTGTTTCTTTTATAGGACTCACTGAGGCCCTCGCCCAAGGCCTGTATCAGTCACTACAGACGCACCCTGCCGACAGGGCCCCCCGCTCAAGAGTCCTAGGATTTGGCACTAAAAAGGGAAAATGCAGAATCTAACGACAGGAGCGACAGAAGGGATAAACCTGACATGTGGCATGTCTGGAAGCCATGAATTCATCTTCACCCTGGTGCCCATCGTCTACGGCTGCAACTTCGTCATCGGTATAATCGGTAACAGTATGGTGGTGGCTGTCATCTACTGCTACATGAAGCTCAAAACAGTGGCCAACATTTTTGTCCTCAACCTCGCTGTCTCTGACCTCACATTTCTCATCACTCTACCCATGTGGGCGACGGTCACCGCTACAGGGTATCATTGGCCCTTTGGTGGATTCCTGTGCAAGACCAGTGCAGGATTGGTGATTTTTAACCTTTACACCAGCATATTCTTCCTCACAGCACTCAGTATTGACCGTTACCTGGCCATCGTGCACCCTGTGCGATCACGCCGGTTCCGTACTGTGTTGTACGCTCGTATCACCTGTGTCGTGATCTGGCTTTTTGCCTTTGTGCTCAGTGTGCCCACAGCCCTGACCAGGGACATCCACAACATTGAAATCTCAAAGATAACTGTGTGTGGCATCCTGCACCCCACTGCTGAAAACGAAAAGAAGCTGAAAGACCTCCTTCTGGCCATCAGCCTCATGAAAAGCTTGCTGGGCTTCCTGGTGCCCTTCGTTATCATCATCACTTGTTATTGCCTCATTGGGCGGGCGCTCCTGAAGGCGCAACACATTCAGAAAAGTTCCCGTTCTCGGGACGACGAGGTGCTGCGCATGCTTGCGGCAGCTGTCCTGGCCTTTTTCTTGTGCTGGGTGCCCCATCAGGTGTTCCACTTAATGCAAGTCCTCACCCAGCTCACACTGGTGGAGAACTGCACTATCCTGGAAATCATTGACACTGCCATGCCCTTCACCATTTGCATTGCCTACTTTAACAGCTGCGTCAACCCTATTGTGTACGGCTTCGTCGGTCACAACTTTCGCAAAAACCTGTTCAAGCTGTTGCGCTGCCATGCAGGTGGAGCTGCAAGGCCTCATCCAAGCATCAGCTCCAAGATGAGCACTTTTTCTTTCCGTGCCTCTGAAGCCTTAAGCCTTACGGTCAAAACTAACGCTTCCTCTGATGTTAAGTGAAAAGAAAAAAGAAGAACAGGGGGGGAAAGTAAACAGGGTACAGTTTCTCCCCACTCTTTATGTCTGTGGCTAAGAAGCTGGGAATTAAGACATTCCATGCTTTTGAAACCAAAACTGTATTATCAAGCACTGAAGCATTCAGAATGACTGGAATGTGGAATTCAGGAGCCTGTGTAAGACCAAAAGACAATCACTACCTTTTAAAACACCTTTTTTCTTTTCCAGAATTCACAAACCATCACATCTCATAAGTTGCAGTTGAATATTTCCATAAAGGTCTGGAAAGGAAATATTATCCCATTATTTATGTAAGCTATGCATTTTCTGCTGGATTTTGTCAGCATTGTGCCCTCATGATGCAGCACGGTAATATATTGTTCCATGGTAACCATTCTGTGTGCGTAGCAGGCGTTCTATCTGTTGGAACAAGTGATCAAGTGCTAAGCAAAGATCCCAAAGCTAAAGAAAAACTTACGATGCACCCATGCTTGCTCTGCCTGTAGCTAAATACATGGAAACATTGCAAATGTGTTGCAAACTGTCTTGTAATTCTATATCTGGAACATATTGGACTAAGATAACTAGTGCCTGTATGTTATGTGGTATTGATGAATCTAGTGCTCCTTGTGAAAATGTGTACATGTTTGCTAAAGTGTCAAGGAGTGACATTCTGTAACAATATATTTGTGAGTACCGTCAACACTCCAGGTTGGGGGATCTTTGTTGATGTCTGTGGAGTTTAAAACATGTTGAGATTTTTTTTCTACTCTGTAAAAGTACATTTTGTGACCAGGATATATGAAAACATGAATAAAATTAAATATATCAATTCTCTGTTAATTTTTGAGTTCATTCTTTAGAAAATAATTCTGAATAATAAGTACTAGAATAAACCCTTGATCTAAGATAATGTTGCTATTAGCAATAATAATCAAGTGACCTTGACTAAGTTTCCACAAGCATCTATTAATCATTGACTATGCATGATGTAGGTCCCTGTTCCTTCAGCAGCACCTAAAAATAACAGCTGCACAGTGTAGGATATTTTAGGGAGGATGTGTGATATACAGCTGCATCACAGACTGGGATTGGTGGATTGACGGCAGGTCGGGGTTTATAAGTGCTGTCCACAGACTCGGTCAGCTTCACTGCCAACATGAAGGTCCTCCTGTTTTTCGGATTGGTGGCTGTTGCCCTGGCTGATGTCACTCGCTTCGAGGGGTAAATTTTCCATTTTATCAAAGCAAAAACATTGTGTTCCTGCAGGTTATGTTTCAAAATGTCATAAAATTATGTTTCAAAATGCTGTGATACATATGCCTTTGTAGGACTACTTTGTACTTTGGTGCAAAGTAGGAAACAGCTAGATTATCATAGTGCTGTATTAACGAAGCGCTTACAAGGGATTCATGAGAGTACAGTATAAGTCTCCTTTTGTTTCAATTATGCTTACATTCATTGTCCCTATATGTACAGTACATTTCAGCCATTTGTGACCATTTTTCAGTGCTAAAGCTCGTCATGTTTTTGGGTTTGTTTGTTTTTTCAGAAATTTTCTCACAAAAATGGTTCAAAGCCACTTCAGCAGTATTGAGGAACTGGCTCACCCACAATTAATTTCACCTAATTAACACCAAATTTTGATCGTTTTTAGAGCAATATAAAAATAATTATGCATCAGTTTCGTTTGAAAACTAATGTATAAAGGTTTTGCTGCAGTAACAGTGTCTGCCACGGCAAAAATATGTTATAGCAGTTCAAAACATTAGCTAACTAGCTAACATTTCATAAAAAAAATTCATCATAAACAATCACAACCCAATTTGCTCCTCTCCAATGTTCCACTTCTCAATATTTTTTGTGAACGTCATTGTATTTATGGCCACGTTTCCTCTTTCCACAGAGAGAAAGTCTTCCGTCTGAAGCCTCATCTTGATGAGCATGTGATTCTCATTAAAGAGCTGGCCAAGAGCATTGACGTAACTATCTGCTTACATACACGTTTTGCATATGGGGATGTCGTTTCTCTGTTATAGGGATTTCACTGCTTTGCTTATGGGGGAAGAATGAGGGTCTTTTTTAAATCATCCAAATACTTGAATTTCTGTTCAGAACAAATTATTCCTAACTTTATATTTTTCTGTTTTAATTCATATATCAAACACTGCACAGGCATTTACATTAGCAGCTCTTTTTCTTCTTATCAAATTTCCTGACAAAATGTTTCATTGCTCAAGTGTTGGATTTTGGTGCCACCTACAGGTCGACTTCTGGAGCCCTGAAAGCTCCGAGCAGGTGACAACTAACATTGATGTGGATATCCGTGTGCCTGCCATGTACCTGGACATACTGTACACCACTCTGGGGCAGAGTGGCATGGAGCATGAGTAAGTCGTCAGACAAATATGCAAAAAAAGATTTCTAGTTTAGTTAGTTTTTAGTTTATTTTTTTAGTTTATTTTTGATGGGGGTTTTTTTCCACATAATATTAAGATGTTTTTAATTAATCTCCCTTCAGCATTCTTATTGAGGATGTTCAAAGTGCTGTTGATGGACAGTCTGATGGCAAGGGCAGTCCCAGAGCCCACAGCTACACCAAGTACAACACCTGGAGTGAGGTAAGAGTGGTCCCAAGCAGTCCCAATTTTAGTCTTGAATTATGTCACATGCAATACTTTATAATTATATTTGTCTTTCTTTTGATTTCAGATTGAGGCCTGGATTAGCTCTATTTCCTCTTCCAATCCTAGTCTGGTCAGCAAACAGGAGATTGGACAAACATATGAGGGGCGTCCCATGACTGTCCTCAAGGTATTTCAACCTTACTTTCAATTGAAATATGAATCAATCCCATGCACTGAGGAATTAGTTTACATCTAATAAACTCTGACTTTTTAAAACTGCAGCTTGGCAAGAAGTCCAGCTCCACCAAACCTGCTATCTTCTTGGACTGTGGTATCCATGCCAGAGAGTGGATCTCTCCTGCTTTCTGCCAGTGGTTTGTCAAGGAGGTGACAAAGAAACATGGATATGCATTGTAAATACTTACTTAGAGGCCTATCCTGACAAAAACACTGATTTTTTTGCAATCTTCCTCAGGCTCTGTCCACCTATGGTAGCGATTCTCAAATGACCAGCCTCCTCACCCAGATGGACGTCTTTGTTCTGCCTGTCTTTAACATCGATGGCTACGACTACACCCACAAGAGTGTATGTAACAGTTATGCTTTCCTCATAAAAGCTATGCAATCTGTAAATGTTGATTTGTTTAATGAACATTACATGTATTTCATTAACTTGGAAACTTTAGAACAGGATGTGGAGAAAGACTCGCTCCAGGAGATCTGGATCCAGCTGCACTGGAGCTGATCCCAACAGGAACTTCAACGCTGGCTGGTGTAGTAAGTGCAACATGTATCAGTTATATCTATAAAGAGGAGATATTTTATATTCCCTTTATTAAAGTTTGGGGGCCTAAGATGAATCAGATTAAGTAATGAAGGTTGAAATATCTGCAGCAGAGACTGATATGTGGTGGTTTAAAGGCTATAGTGCAAGTTAAACAGCAGACTTTTGACTCTTTCCCACACTGTAATGTGGTAGTGTTTCATTACAGCTTCAGTTATTTTTATGTCCAGTTAAAAAGATCATCCAAATGCAAACTCTGAGGGGGGATGGAAAAATAAACAAGCTTTCTTAATGATAACTGAAGCAAAAATTAAAGTTCCAGAGGACAAAAGACAAGAAGCATTCAAAAGTAAGAACAAGCATATGAGAATGAAACTGAACCAATATGCAAATTAGATATAAAGAAATCATAAAAAGCCTACAAAAAATGGGAAGAGACTGTGAGGCAGCAGTATATATTGGGCAATAAACACAGAATTAATTAAATTAAAAGTTAGCATAGCATAAACTTTAGGCAAATAGTATAAAGTTAAATACTTCAGTCTTATTGTTTATTTAAATTGGACAGTTCATTTTTAATCAATGTACAATATTGCATAAATATACAGATTTAGCAAAGTGCAAATTTCCATCTGTAGTCCCATAAAGGAAACACATTACAACATCAACAGTAATGCAGTGACATGAAAGAGAATACAATAAACAGGAATAACAGGAAGAACAGTTTTAGAGACAAATACATATATATATATATACAAATACATATATATATACGTATATATATATATATATATATATATATATATATATATATACCTTAGTGTACACACACATACAATAAGGTTGTAAATCACCAGTTTGATCACGATATCATATCATATCTATTTAAAGGAAAGCGATTCGATGTTTGCCGAAATCTCAAATTCAATCACAATCCGATTTTGATTCGATTCGATTAAAGAACCAACAGTTGGCATGAAACGATATGACAAGTAATTGAACACAGTCATTTCCATTCATATCAAAATAAAAAAAGCAACTAGAATGTCATTTCACATTTTCATTCCTGTACTCAGGTGTTTAAATTAATCAATTTAAATAAAAAACAATCTGCTCTGATAATAAAGACAAGACTAGTATTACAGCAAAAAATGACATGCCAGGGGAACTTAAAATTCTGTCATTTTTTAAATAAAAGTGTGTTTGATAAATGGCTATTGAATCGATTTTTGAACGATGCTTGCATTTTGGATCGATATCAATCGATATAGGCCTTATGATCGACATATCAATGTAGATCAATGTATTGTCCCCCCACTAATATACACATACACATATATAGGGCTAGGGTTAGGGTTATATGCATATATACATACACATACAGACACATGTACATATACACACATACACATATACATATACATGCGCTTACACATACATAATAAGTATGAAAATAGGAATTTCCTATATATTATATAAAATAAAATGGGAAATACCGTACCTATTTCAAATGTTGATCCAATTCAGTTTTCACATTGCTGATTATTGATCAGCCATGTTTTAAGCTGTTTATTAAAAGAGAAATATGTGGAGCTATTTCTAATGGTGACAGGTAAAATATTCCAGCTTGAGCAACATTTTGTGCAAATGAGGATCTTCTGATCTGAACATCGGAGTCTCCTCTGGAAGCTGACCTGGTACTGCTTATGCTATTTTGTTTTTTTTTAATCAAATGACAAGTATGAATCAAATCTGCTTTCCTCAACTCATCTTTAGTTATAAATCCCAAATTTCCAGATAGTTCCTCATAATTAGAAAGTTTTATTTTATAATTATAAAGAAGATTAATAGCTTTACTTAGGAATTAATCAATAGTGCTAATAGCTAAGCTAGGCCCTTAAAACTCCTCTGCTTGGATCTCAGCTGGGAGGTAATAAGATGCTAAGAGAGGAGTCAACAAGTCCTCCAACTGAAATGATCAAATCTGTTATTTGTTCCTACCTTTAAGATGACTAATCTTTTATTACAAGACTTTCACCTCCACGGACACCAGTTTACAGGTTGCTGTGGTTGCATGTGTATGTTATAACAAACCCTTGTCATTTACAGCTGGATTTAAACTAAAACATCACTTGGTTAATGTTACAAAATCCAAACTACCTGGTTACGGTTTGATGGTTTGAGTTAAAATGCACAATGCTGCCATCACAGGCAGTGTCATTTCACCTCTTCCCATGCAGTTCTTCTTTTGACCACTAGAAGTCATATATTCTTTGAATGCAGTTAGAGGTTGGGTTTTCCTGTATGCACATACATGAAATGGGCACGCTTTGGGGAGGACAGAGAAAAGTTTAGGCTACTTTCCCAGCTTGGTAAACACCTATTTAACATCACATCACCAGCTTGTAGTACACATTATATCTCTTATAAATCGGCAACTTAGCACCAAAAATTAAAAAAAATAAAAAATCTGTCTCCATCATTATTTTGTTGGATTTCCCAAAACTCTGTATAAAACTTTAATTAAGATAGGTGAAGTGTATGATTAAATATGTTCTCAATACTTTAAGAAAGTTTAAACATGTAAATATATTGATGTTTCTCTACATTGCCATTGCAGCCCTCGGAGCTTCCAGCAACCCCTGCAGCGACACCTTCTGTGGTTACTCTCCTGAGTCTGAGATTGAGGTCAAGAATGTTGCTGACTTCATCCGCAAGAACAAGTCCATCATCAAGGCCTACCTCACCATCCACTCCTACTCTCAGCTGCTGCTCTTCCCCTACTCCTACACCTATGATCTGGCTGCACACCACAGTGAGCTGGTCAGTCAACACCATCTCCCATCTGACGCTTCATGTTCTGTATAGCCTGCGCAATCACTTTGACTCAAAGGCTAAGCTGTGTCTGTACAACAATGTTATTCATTAGAGGCAGGCTGTGATGTCTTTTTATATTGCTGGAAGTATTTAAAGATATGCATCGCAATCCATGAAACATCAGTGAATCAAATGCTGTTCAAGCAAAGGGCTTTGTATGACACAAGTTTAAGTAATGTCCTTGTAATGTCTCTAAATGTGTTTACGAAAGCTTAAGCAAGAATTCAGCCTAGTCCCATTATTGTGTGACTCTTATCTATGGGCAACACTTAGCTGCAGCAAATCATTTACTCCCTGCTCACATGCCTCATTCTCATGGCTCTTTTACCTCTCACTGGGGTGTCCGGGCTCTGCACAGTTAACACTCACACCCCTGCTCCAGCTCTCACACTAACTAAGGCAGATCGCACGTCTCTGCCTGTCTATCACTTACTTGCGATTTAGACTCTCCCCCGATACTTTGCAGAACAAAAGAACTCCAGGGATCCATCATAACTCATCTGTCCCCTCAGAAATATCATTTCCTGCTTGTGCATGTCTCCGGGGATTTAATTTCCTCTTGCAGCTCGCTGAAGCTTTTTGCTATTTTTTTCTTTTTTTTGTAATATTGAGGAAAAATGTTTTGTTTGAACAACAGCAAAGGATGGTTTATGCTGCAGGGGGAAAAGCACATATGTAATTCTCTCCAGCAGATGTGTTTTTCTAGATCTGTGGCTTTATTCAAGCCTACCCTGATGTTGTGTTACTATAACATATCTTTGTCTAACATGACAAATAATCGATATAACTTGCTTTATTTTTGCTCCTTTTTTTAAATGATGTAGCTGAAGGTTGCTGAGGGAGCCTCCGCTGCTCTGCGTAGTCTTTATGGTACCCGCTATACCAGTGGACCTGGTGCCACAACTATCTGTAAGTACAGCAAATATAGCAGCTGAACTGGTATTTGAAGAGAAAAAGTGCATTTATTGATAGCTTAATAGTCTATTTACTTGTAGTGTCATGCATGTTGATGTGCATGCGATGCACAAAATGTTTTTTTGTAGGGTGAAGCCTTCAAAAAACAACAAATCAAAGTGTTGATCAAATCATTACTTGTATGAAAACATATCCACACTGTCCCAAATCAATATATCCAACTCCTTTGTCTCTCTCCTTCTCTGCCCTCAGACCCTGCTGCAGGAGGCTCTGATGACTGGGCCTACGACCTGGGAGTAAAATATTCCTACACCTTCGAGTTGCGTGACACTGGTCGTTACGGGTTCCTGCTGCCCGAGTCTCAGATCAAGCCCACATGCGAGGAGACCATGTTGGCCGTCAAGTACATTGCCGCCTACGTGCAGAAAAACCTCTATTAAGAAGCGTAGTAGCCAGGACCCCTGCCAACCCAGCTCCTTTGCACCAGCCCCCAGCCCTTCCAACCTCCCAGCCATCTCCCGCCCGTCGTCATGGATACGGGCACCACCCGCCATGTTTCCTCACTGTGCTTGACAGAATGTCAAGATGACTGCAAATAATAAAATCAATGATCTATCCCCACATGCTGAATCAATTTTTGACGTGTGTATGATGATGCACTGTACTCTATTACTAATATTAAAAGAGATAATAGTGCTTGTATTTTGCAATCAATCATTAACAGTTTGCCTACATTTCTTGCAAATGACACATTAAAGGAAAAGTTCATAGATTCATTGTTAAATTTCCTATTCACTGCTTCAGTCCCCTTTGAACCCTGAAGATCCCTCTTGTGCAGATGGCACTGTTCCAGAAGTGGAGGTCGGGGGTGGGGTGGGGTGGGGGTATCCCCACTTGAGGATTTCAGTCCAACAGCACAGTGCATGACAACCACAGAGGACTCCTTGGCAGCGCCTCCACTCTGCCAAGCATCTGCCTGAGTGGAGAGATAAAGGAGCCGGCAGGGAATTTATCTGCGCTGGCAAACATCATTGGGATGAAAATGTGCTGGTTA
The DNA here is from genome assembly GCA_037177055.1 of Atherinosoma microstoma. NCBI lineage: Eukaryota > Metazoa > Chordata > Actinopteri > Atheriniformes > Atherinidae > Atherinosoma > Atherinosoma microstoma. The sequence continues at coordinate 11,522,863 of JBBBVU010000019.1, forward strand.
GTTTTCATATTTTCCTATCAGCAATGTGGCCAACGGAATATTCTTACAAATATAAATTAAAAGAAGTTGAATTACACCTATAGTTCACCCTCTTTCTTACCATGAGACCTTTCTCTTGAAATACCGCTTACACCACTTGATCTGAATGTTAATCTAAGAGCTCTTTGGAGACCACTAAAAATAATTCACTGTTGTGTAATACAGTAGTAGGCCAGTGATCTCAGCTACTGTTTCTCATAACTCTACTGCAGTGAGCTCTTTATTCCACAAGATGGCGACAAATCGTCCTTTCAGACTTTTGTTATTGAGTTTCCAACCCTTATTACACACCTCCAGAAAACACTGGACGAAGGAGCAGCTTTAAAGTTGTTTATCTGAATGTTTTCTGTTGAGTTATTTTTGTAAAATAATGTTTCATGCTTTATTTTTTTCCTCTTGGAATAGTTTAAAACAGGTTGTGACTTTACAAAGCGTCTGTCCTGACGTTTTTCTTTATGGGTTTTCCTTTGAATGGCCTAATTGTGAATCTGTGATTAGTTGAACCCCAACACCTGCTGGGGGTGTGAAGGATCACGTTGGGGGGAAGGTGGGTGTGTGGAGAGACCGTCACGTGACGGCGAGTCTTCCAACTGCCACAGGGGTATAAATTCACCTCTGTAAATTTAGTCAGCCTTTTTCTCCACGGAAAGCTGCCGTCTCCAAGTCTAGGCTACACAGTGGCTTCGACTTGCTCTTCAGTCATGGCAGGTATGTACAATTTCTGTATTGAAACATTGCAAACCACGGTAGTGAGCCATTGTTTCTGCCGGGGCGTTACCGTCAAACGCTAACGTGGTTGCTTTTAGAAGTTTTTAAAGGGTCGCGGGCAACTTGAAAATAAACGAAAGGGGTTTTAACAACGTATCTTTTTATATAGTCTGTTCTTGTTGCTTTTCTACATTCTGTTTATTTACACAACAGCATGTTGCTCAAAGTAACTATTAAAGGTATACCCAGTTTTTGTTTGTGTTTTTTAAAGAAAAGTTTGAGCATCGTGTCCGCGAGTTTTTTTCTCCCCTACCCCTTAAACTGATTAGATCATGTGACGCATGATAAGTGATCCGTCAAGCATATACTTTTACTAACGACCATTAGAGTATCCATATATAGCTTTTCCTTTTTTGATTAATGGCTTGTGTTAAATGAACAATGAGATGACGCTCCAAAGTTAGTTTTCTGGCCACTCTGATCCCTGCGGCGTTGTTCAAGAAGCAGTGCTGCATGCCATACTTAAAATCCCACTTGTGATATAGGCTATCGGGGAACTGCCCCCTTTATTTAGAATGGGAAGCACGTGCAGCCTGGAATGTGAAGCCACTCAAACCTTGTTTGTTCTTGAAGTGTCCTGGTAGATTTTAGATGCATCACTAAGACAGCAAAACTTCTACCAATTGAAAAGGGGGGCGTGATGGAAAGGAGGTGTGGCGCTGTGTGGAAGCAGTGAAACAGAACAACTTTTACTGGCATGTCTTCCTAATGGGAAGCTTGGTTATAACTGGCCCAAAATTATCCCCCCACCCCCCAAAAAAGTCTGCATTCAACCCACTTCATTATGCTTGCTTAATAAACAGTTCATGTGGGATTAATGTTGGACCACATGCTACATTCACCCAACCATCCCAGCTGCATTGCTTGCTTCATCTCGGTGTATATGCGCTAACAAGCAAGGCATTGTTCAGAGACATGGCTTGGCAAGTAGCTGACAAATTTCTCTCCCTGCATTATGCGGTGGTGGCACAGAATAGGCGCCACACTGCAAATAAAATTCACCTTTTTATGAGTTTAGTTTTGGGAACTGGGAACCAATGTGTCTTTGTTTAGAAAAGCAAGAAATCCTTAAGAGTTTAAAGCTTAAGAATTTGACATGACTGGTCCTAAATTTGAGTAACCAAATGCAAATCCCTCCAAGTGACTAAAGGGAGCATTATTTAGGCTACAAAGGTACCCATCCCTATTGCAGAAAACTCACTTTTTTTTCTTTTTTTCTGTTCTTGCAGATCAGGCTTTTGTGACGCTGGCTACCAACGACAACTATGCTCGGGGTGCCATGGTTCTGGGCAAGTCCCTTCGTAACCACAAGACATCCAAGAAGTTGGTGGCTCTCATTGGACCACATGTGTCGGAGCCTTGCCAGTAAGAAACCTCAATCCAGTTGCACAACTTTTCTGAATTCTGCCTTCTAGTGCTGTCAGGTCTTGTTCTCTACCTGGCTGGTTGACGGGATTTTATCTGTTGTAAATCATTAGGCGTGTGCTGAAGAGAATCTATGATGAGGTGAAGGTGGTGGATGTGATGGATAGCGGCGACACAGCTCACCTGGCCATGATGAAGAGGCCTGATCTGGGTGTCACCTTCACCAAGCTCCACTGCTGGGCCCTTGGACACTACTCCAAATGCGTTTTCATGGATGCAGACACTATGGTGAGGCTGATCATTTTGATCTTTAGCTCAAGAAGATTGCTTTACAGAATTGTGTGTAATTATGTATGTGTCTACATCCAAGGTGCTTTCCAACATAGATGAGCTGTTTGATAGAGAGGAATTGTCAGCTGCTCCTGATCCTGGCTGGCCTGACTGCTTCAACTCTGGCGTGTTTGTTTTTCGTCCTTCTGTGGAGACTTATGGCAAACTGCTTCAGTATTGTGCAGAACACGGCAGCTTTGACGGTAAGGTAGAATGTATAAATTTGTCCATTTTTAGTCTGTTTGAGCCTTTAATGGATTGAGTTATTAAATGCATGAATAACTTTTCATTAAAGCCTTAAATGCAACTTTGCTCTGATGTATATTGTCATTGACAGTAGTTTTGGACCATGGAATGTGACTGGTTGACAGACCTGCCAATTTAATGCACTGCAGTAATTTGTTGCAGCCTAAATCTAATGGAGCAGATGAGTTTTTTCTGAAATGTTCATATTTCATCTCGACTGACTTGAGCAAAGCAGTGAGCCCCATAAGCCTCTTAAATGCTTTGGTCTTTACTGACTAGATATCCTAGAATATGATGTACTTTTATAAAGTCCACCAGAGTTTAATTTGACTATTACCTTAACTTGGTACAATATTTTACCTTTTTATGGTGGTTAATGCTTGATTTAAAAGATGGATTTAAATTGTATTCATGTACACTTAACATATGACAAAGATATTGAAGTTTTAAAAGTAGTAAGTGTAACATGAAGCAAAACTGGACTATTTTTTTTTTGTTTTTTTTTTTCCCTTTTGCTTTAAAGACTATCAAACCTGCCTGGACACAAGGTTCTCCTGTCAGACCTTTTAGCTTGGAGTTATTCTCAGTGGCTCACTGGGGTGGGGTAAATGTTACATTTGAGAGGCCCCATTTTGCACAGAGCACTGGTTGACATTCAGAAACTTCACTGTGAAATGTACCGTAACTGAATTGTGGCAGTAATACTGGCTCCAGCTCTTTTCTGATCGGTGTCTAAAATAAGCTTGTGGTACTGGCAAATTGAAAGTTTACCACCTTTTGGTCTTTTTTTTTTTTAATGATTTTAATTCAACTGCATATTGAATGTTGTGAAATCTACACCTAGCAGTCTAAGCCATGAAGAAAAACAGTCAGTAAATGTAGATTAATTTAACATTTGGACCTACTAAACATCAAGGGTCTTGGACCCTGTTGCAACAGTGACACAAGTCGGAACTGTTCGCATGTGTCTCACAATTTTTCACAGCCTGAATTTTTCCACTTCATGGTGTGATCTCTGCCAGAAGTGGCTCACACCATTGGAACATGGTCCAGTGCAGCTCCATGATGCTTACAATTTCAAGTGATGTGAATTTGGTGTGTGTGTACAGATGGCACTTGGATGCACTTATCAAATTTAAAACCAGTCTGGAACTTGACTTAAGATTTAAAACCAACAGTGCAGTGGAGACTTAAGGTCATTTGGCAGACTTTCTGCTTTGATTTTTGCCACTTGAAATCTAGAGAAGGACTGCACTGTCTTGCAACTAATGCAAGAGTCTAGCAGGAGGGAGAATATGAAGTAAATTGCACTGTAAACACTTTCTGCACTTGCATGTCTCGATCATGAAAGTTTTACCCAGAACTTTCCTGAAATCAGGATCCACTACTTGATATAAGATTGCATTCCCCACCCTTATTTAATGTTCAGTCTTTATGGAGTCTGCAAACTACAGGTAATGGAACTGGTCAAAGGAAGCGCAACTCTTGGACAATCCTAATTTCAATTCCCTACCAAGATTTACTCTGTCCCCACTAGAGGAAATTTGGCTTGGGCTTTCACCCCAGCTGCAGCCACGGTATTGGCAAATGATAAAATTCATGCGTACAACTGAAACTTAATCACGAATTTGTAAGTAAAACCACAGATGAACGGGATTATTCTGTCCCTGATATCTCCATCCCCCTAGCTTCTTTACTGAAATTCATTAGTGTTCATCAAGGCTAAAACTTAAGCTCTAGAGTATCTACAAAATGCTTTGATTTATTGGCAAACAAAGTTGCAGTTTCCTTGTGACATTACTTCATATTGAACATTAATCCTAATAGCTTAGTTTGTCAGACTTTAACTTTGTACCAACTTCTGTTCTCAGATTAGAATGACTTTATTGAAGTAGTTGGATATCTGGTAGCTAATTGGAAAT
>JBBBVU010000019.1:11533293-11548124 GCA_037177055.1 Atherinosoma microstoma
AAGGCAGTGATCCGGTGTTCTGTCAGTTTAGGATATCTTGTCAAAATGGCATATTATACCATAGTTCAGGCTACGTACGCCATTTTGATTGAGTTACTCATTGACTAAAAGAAACCAGAAACACTAATAGTTTAGGAAGCAGTATGCCGTTTTGACATGTTTAATCAATTTAGACCTATGATCATTTCATAATGAAACGTAGGCCAACATGTTCAATCTCATGCAGTTTGGGAGATGATGCTGGACGCTAATAAGATAGGATAGTTTTGTCATTTGTACACAGTTTGCACAAAGAGTTCAAACTTGGATAAAATACATTTAAACAAGTGCAGACAGAAGACCAGACAAACGGAACACTGAATAATAGGCTACAATATAAAATAATGCTACGATAGGCAGTTTAAACTTTAAAAGCTTGCTTGCAAAAAAAAACTCAGTAGGCTATAAACAGATTCATACAATTCAACATACACATGTTAATTTCTCTCAAGCTTTAGCCAAGAGATTCACTTTAGCAAGTGAGTTTTTATACTAAACACAAACTGCTTTTGGCTTCACAATAGGCCTTTCCTGAGTAGTCGAAGTTATACTTAATTGATGGGTTATTTACAGTTTTATTAGGTACACATCTTCATTAGCCAAGGGTATGCTATCCCGATGGATATGCCAAACCGTCAGGACACCGGATCACCCCCAAACTGTGGTGCCAATGCTGCAGGAGCAAAAAGGAGAACAGCATTCCCTCTCTGGATGTGTGGAGGTGATTCAATTTGTCCATATTTACACTATAACTCAGTAATCAGTGTCAGTTCTATCTGGGTGTCATATATATATATATAATATATATATAATTGAATTTTGAAACTATTGCAAAATTCATGCCAGATCCTTACAAAAACTATTACAGAAATGTGTCCTCTTAAACTTTGGGCATTTTGGAAATTGTCATTTTACTCAGCTATTTATTACTAACTTTGACAGTTTGCATGCCGTATTTGTGTTTAAAATAGTGAGACAAATATCAAACTCCTCCTGCATGTGTAGTTTTCAATAATCTACACATGCTGTTCTTAGACATGCAGTCTAAGAGCAGTATTGGTGTGTCTGTGTTTGCTCCCAAGTAGCATTAATTATCTATTCAAACAGCCAAGCCGTATTTGCAAAGGAAGTTTGTGAGGTGTATTTGAGATCATCCTGTACAGATTTTTCAAACCAGAGCAGGACTTTATTGCAAGAGGTTTCACATCTTGCTACTTCCGGTTTTGCTTCTAGTCGTAAGGGACGCGGTATTACGTCTCAGAAACGCCGTCAAAATTAAATAACACCCCTTACTTAGGAGTTTAAGGAATATGTTGAGCTTTTCTTTTCTCTTTTTAACAAAGGCTACTGTTTGGAAATGGCTACTATGCTAACGTCGGGGGCTTTTTGGACTAAAGTTTGTCAACTGAGACAAAAAAAAAGAAAAAAAAGTTACATTACAACGTTGCGAATAAGACCGTTAACAGCTTACATACCGTTAAACTTCATGTACGCTTTAGTTTAATAGAAACGATAAAGGGTATGAGATGATTGTTTCCATATTTTTACAGACGTGAGGCAGGGGGCGTGCCGTGACGTGACGCCGCGCTGATGCTGACAGCTTTGCCAGAAGAGGAAAGTAAACATACCATTCCGCCAAGATGGCTTCGCAGTCCATGCTCCGAGTTGCACTTTTAGTGTCGTTTTCAGTTTTCCTGACCGTTGTGTTGGGGTTTGGGCTACCAGCTCTGCTGAACGCAGCCATGAGGATGTTGGGATTACCAGAGACGAGTGTAACCGAGTGCATAGTTGTGCTTTATGTCATTTTCGTGCTGTACGTTGCGATGCCTCGAATTCCTAGAGGATCAGTGGAGGTAATGTAAAAAAAAAAGTATGGAGTGTTGTTATCCGCACGCAAATGTAGTCCCAAACACATTTAATCTGGACGAAAATGTTTTGGCAAGGTCACAAGTAGCTATTTTTAACCTAAAGTGGAGAATCCCAGACTCATTACTCTTTGAATATCCTGTTGAGGAGGCGTTTACAGTTAGTTTTCAGTATCTGAAATGTTGCTGCTGTGCACTTAAACTTGCTCAAATCCTGTTGACAGCTGCATTGATTGTGATGCCCTTTTCTTGAGTTATAACTTTCACTAATGTCAACTTTAATTTTTTTTAATTAGACATACGTTTTCTGCTTTGCAGTGTCTATTCTGTGTCTCAGCATTCTGTCCCTCTGTTCAGGTGAAAGGCAAAGCTGTGTTCATCACAGGCTGCGACAGTGGATTTGGTCACTCGCTTGCCAAACATCTGCACAAACTTGGCTTCACGGTCTTTGCAGGATGTTTTCTAAAGGTAAACAGAAGCTTCATTTTTCTTGGATTGCTTAAATTCTGAAACTAATAACGTATTAATCAACTTTTGAGATTAAACCAGGGCATCTTTCCATACAGGACCAAGGTGGAGAGGGTGCAAAGGAACTTGAGGAGTTTGATTCAGATCGTATGAAGGTAGTGCAGCTGGATGTGTGCAGCGATGAGCAGGTGAACAAGGCAGTGGAGTACATCAGAGGCAACCTTGAGGACTCACAAAGAGGTCAAGCTCTCTACAATGTATCAGAACCCGGATAAGGAGATGTGTTCATTCACACAGCTTTCTGTCGTTTTGCTCCAGGTCTGTGGGCTGTGGTGAACAATGCTGGCGTCTCAACGTTTGGAGAGGTAGAATTCACCACCATGGACACCTACAAACAGGTGTCAGAGGTCAACTTGTGGGGCACCGTCAGAGTCACCAAAGCTGTTCTCCCGTTAATCCGCAGGGCGAAAGGTAAACCACTGGAAGATCACCGTGTACTGTATGTTACATATTAACACCCGCTAAGATGCGGACCTGACTCCTATCGCATGATGTCCAAAATGACCAGTCCAAAGTGTAAAAGCCCAAAAGGGTAAAACAACTTTAAACTCAAGTTTCTTTGTTAAGGATTAAAAGGATTCTTAGAATTCCTGTTTTAAAGAAAACTATGTAGCTAACTAATTACCTTATCAGGGTCCCATGACTTCTGTGAAATATTCTAACCTGAAAACAAAGCCTGATATTGAAAGAGTCAAAGTTGAAAGATTCAAAGTCTTTCCCAGTAATGTTTACAAAGATACAAGTGGAAAAACACAAGGGGTGGACATGAATTTATATATTTTTAAAAAGACGTGTGAATGGGATAAAATAGTTACAAAGAAACAAATCACTACCAAATTGGGAAATGGAATTGGTTATTACCGGTAAATTGCATCCAGTCAGATCAGCAAAGAGCTAAAATGTTTGGACTCATTTAGTAAACAGGAGCCGTTATTGTTCATCCATGTATAACTGACAGAATAGGACACCGGTCTGCAGGAGTTTTCCTGTTTTGGCCCCAGACTGCTTGGATTCTCTGGTGCAGTGAATCTTGTTACAACTCAGCTGCCGTGCAAACTAACAGAAGAGCAGAAGTTTTAAACCTTTCAGTTTCTGAATAACTGACAAAGAAACTGTTTTGCAGCTGAAGTCCTAAGATCTGTTCGCTTTAGCATGAAAACAGAAGTTGAGGAGGCAGCTTTATTAAAAACAAAAGAAACTCCCTTTAAAAACTCCATAATTGGTCAGCTCCAGTGGCCTTAACAGTCACCATCTGACCCAACAACTCTGTTGACATAAAAAAAAAATTTTTTGTGAAAGCAATGCAATGGATGCAATTGCATGCACCTTGATGGGTTAAAAGATAACAGTCTTTAAAAACAACTTAACTTGCCCGAGATGTGTAGAGTGAAACAGATCATATTTTATCCTGAGTTCATGTCTGCCCACAGGCCGTGTTGTGAACCTGGCCAGCATGTACGGGAGGATGGGCAACCTGATGCGATCTCCATATTGTGTATCTAAATACGGTGTGGAAGCTTTTTCTGACTGCCTGCGCTACGAGATGAAGGCCTGGGGAGTAAAAGTGTCGGTAATCGAACCGGGGAATTTCATCGTGGCCACCGGCATCCTGACCCGTGACATTGTGGCCACTACAGCCAATAAGCTGTGGAGCGAGGCACCCTCAGAGGTGAAGGAGGATTACGGAAAAAGCCATTTTGAGCATTACATGTCTCTGATGCGCTCTTACTGCAACAGTGGACAGAAGGACGTGGCCCCTGTTCTGGATGACATCACAGATGCCATCATGTCAAAGCGTCCTTACACGCGGTACAACCCCATGGAGCCACACTGGTGGATCAGAGTTCAGGTGATGACCCACCTGCCTGGCGCCATATCCGACTTACTTTACTTCTAAATGAGAAGTATTATTCCCAATATTTAACCCAATATGATCTTCATGTTTTCCTCAGCACTTGAAGTCATTCACTGATCAGCCTTAAAACCTAATGGATTTTTTCCTTCTTTTTAACTGCAAATGAATGATTGCACTTTGCTTTTTTTTACGTCTGTCAAGAACCAGGATTTTATCTCTACAGATATATTCTGATAAGATGCAACTACTTTTTGTTTGGTATGAGCAGAGCTATGAAATGTTCATAAATACTGCATGTGTCCCTCTGAGTGGACTTTGTGTCCGTCCCCATTTCATTTTTTCCTGATACTTGTAATGATTTGTCTTATGGGAATCATCTGGGGCCCCACTGGCATGACGACCAAAGCTGAAAGGCTCCCGCTGTTCTGTTGATGCTAACACCGGAACAAACTGAGGTCAGCTACTGTAAGGCCGCGGTGCAATTTGGCCAGACTCGCCCCAAAGTTACGTAACAACAACACAAGCCCACTTTTGTCTCGCACGCTCCATGAGATCCAGCATGCTACGTCAACACTAAAGTCTTTTGATGTGATTAATGGCCATGCTTGGTTATCTACCCACCACCTCCCCACCTTTGCTGGAAAAGTATTTTGTAAACAGAATAATGGAATTGCACAGAGCATTTTATTTTAGAATATTACAATCAATAAGTGTAATTTTGAAATAAAGTGACCAAAATTATAAATTGTGTGTCATTGAATGCTTTCTTTGAGGTTAGAGTGTGTGATGCTGGTAAATGTTTTTTTAAAAACGGCCACCAGGTGGCATACATGCACCAAAGAAAACTAATAATTCTCCTGGCCTGTGTTGCTTTCAAATGCTAACATCACAGCAAATATGACAATTTTCATATATTTATGAACTGTTGACAACCTTCCACGATACCTGGTCTGTAAAGCATTGATATCAGAAAAAAAACAAAACAAAAAATAAAACAGGGAAAAACATTCTAACAAGTCACACCAAAAGTTTTGAAACATTAACAAAAAAGCTGCCATTGTTTTTATGCTGTTTATTACATCTTTTGAACACTCTAAAACTCTTCTAAATTATTACACCTGAAGACAATCTCCCCCTCCATAAAAACAGAATTAAGAGCAAGACATTAAATTTTCACAGCACTGCCTTTATCATTCCACAGCATGACTCTTGCTTTTGTTTTTTTTTTCTTCACTCTTGTACAGAAAAAAGCCTTGTGAGACAAAGAACACCATAGAAATGTAAGCAGCACAAAAGCACCAAAGTTAAACATGGGCCACTTGCTCTGAATATTATCAAGACATCTATGTGAAAATTCAAGGTTATCTCAGGCTTGTTTAGCAGCTAAGAAACAAAGTTCCAGCTGCTCTGTAGTTTACCATTAGGATGAGGAGTTTTTTTTTTTTTTTTTTATCTTGATAATATCTGTCACAACTGACTTCAATGTCTTTTGAAACAGTTTTCTGTACAGCTACAAGGCTCTGCTCATGCGGCCTCCTTTGTTGTAACATGAAAAAGATCCCAGTAACAATATCTATTCAGGGAGATACTGCAGTTCTGTATCTGAATATCAAGTAAAATATTTAAGTATGAGGATTTTTTTTTTTTACATTTAAGTGGCTAAACTGCAAAAGTGATGTCATACACTAGTCTTAAACATACAATAAAAAAAAAACGATATCCTTTAGAAACCATGACAGTCTCTTCACAATAAACATTATGTGATACCGTTACTTGAGGTGCTCATACATAAAGATTCAGGCCATGATTACATCACAGCTGGGTTTTATGTTTGAACATCAGCACAGACTTTTATACTGTACATGTAGGCATTCACTGATCACTTAAGTTATACTTGATGATATCAGCTATGGTAAGGTCACTTGAAACAAAACGCAAATCAAATAAAGGGCTTTTTTTTTTATGCATGATCGAAATTACATTTTCGGCCAACATAAAAGCGAGCTCTAAATGAGGAAATATTCTCTCCAACAAGGATGTGTTCAGACATCCCAACACATTGCTCGCTAATCACTCAACTGACGCACATGCAAAGCTTTAACCAAATAGCGCGCAGCAATGATGAAAGAAGTGGGAAGCACAGAATAGGAGGGGGGGGAGAAAAAAAAAAAAGAAAAAAAAAAGGACACTGAACCTTTGGTTGCCAAAAAAGCTGTGAAGGCACATTAAAATCTCCTAAATCCTTCAAAATGGGGCACGTCATGTTGGCATTTGTCACTTTAATACTGCGACATATCGCAGTTTATAGAACTGGAAGCCAGAGAGGAAATATCGGCAGGAAATAAACATGATTACTACTTCAGGCAAATGCTGTGTCACATTATGCGTCGGCAAAGTGGGAAATAATAGAGCAGTCAGGGATTGTAATAACGGGATTTGTCTACCTAAATACAAATCTTGTGACTGATTATTGGGAGCATACAGGCAACTAAAGCCCTCTACAAATCCAAATAATTACTTCAATTTATTATTATGAACCCCAAAAATCAACAATCCTCATTAGAAGCTTTGCAACACTGGGGGTTTTGTGTATTCTAAATTAAGATATCAACTGTGACCGAAAGTGTCAAATGAGCTCTTTTTGATTTATTATCAAATTGAGAGCTAATCATGAATCTTTTGCAGCTGCTTTGTAACACGCTCTGCTAATCACCAAGGGAATGGAGGGGAAAATAAAAAGGTTCACACCCATGTTTTGTGTTCTTTGTGGCACGACTGATTATTTTTTCCTCATGCTTGTATTAACTTGACCTTTAAGAGCCAATGTAAAATCTTTTATTCTCTGCTACATCAGCGTTAGCCCACCTGGGCGTGGTAAACTCTTATCCAGTGGAACACACTCTCCAAGTCTCCTCCCAATTTCCTCATTCATTGCTTGTTTTTTGTTTGTTTTTTTTCTTCTCTCACTGTCCTCCTTCTTTGGGTCTATTTTTCCTTTCCTCCTAGCTAAGATCCCTCTTCCCTTCTCTTTTTGTACTCGGGTTCAACTGGCCACAGCTGGAGAAGTCATCATTGCAGGCATCGTGATGATCATCATCATCCTCCTCCTCCTCCTCTCCCTGCAGGAGTGGCTCCCTGCCAGCGCTAGTGCAGCTTTGATTGCAGCCAGTGGTACTAGCCGCCCCTCAACATTCAAACACTCGGTCCTCTTTTGCTCAAATACTCGTTCCCTCCAGACCTTTGCTGTAAATATAAAGCATGTGTGCTGCTGAGAACATTTCCATGTACTGTATTCTCACACCGACCATACATGTGGTAAAACAAACTGAATTACTCCAAGCTAGAAGACTTCACAGGCATTTGAACTTGCTCTTAGATAAATTGGGTCATGGAAATGGACGCCGGAAAAATCAAAGAAAAGCATCTACTCCAGATTATGTTTCTTTAATCTCCGCTTTGCCATAAGGAATTGTTTTCTGAGAATCCTTTGTGCCTGTTTAAGGAAGAGGGCGTCCCCCCTTTGCATGATGTATATGCTTTGCAGCCACACAAACTCGACCCTTGGGTGACCCTCAATTCCTCCATTCCCTCCAGTGATCACTAATTCAGAAGCAGTGACATCATCCTCTGAACCGCCTGGGCTGGCCCTCCACTTCCCCTCTGAGCTCCACAGAACAGATTTTTTCCTTTTCCCCTCTCACTCAACCGCCCTCCATCCTAAAAGTCATCGCCTTTGGCAACACTGACAAGACGCATCAGCTGTCACCCACGTGCTGTGATAGGGAAAAGGGAGGGGGGGCTAGTAGGGGGGGGACCCTTTGTGACTATTTGCATGACCTGTAGATGCAGGAAGACTCCCCATCACCATTCTGGACCATCAGTCTCTGTTGTGGAAGATTAATTGAAGGTGGTAGGGCACTTTTCTGTGTGCGTGCATCCATGCAAAGTCATAGGACTTAAAGCTCCCACTGTCTGTGCCGCCTCAGCTTTGTAACATTCACATGATGTGTGGATACAGCAATATGTGAGACACGCAGCTCTGCTGTACACAAAGAAAACTGAATATCTACTTTGATTTTGAACAAAGAGGGGAAACAAAAGGAGAGAAAAACAAAAAAAGATGCACAGTGTTAATATTCCAATCTTGACAACATTGATCCTAACAGAAATGTAAATAAATATAGTTTGGTCACTTAAGTTTTATTCATGATTAGCAGAAGTTGCGGATTAGTGTGTCCACAACCACAAAAAATGCTTTAAGACAGACACAGAAACAAGCTGAAATGTAGACCTGCAGGCATGGCTCTGAATGGGCTAACGTCTGAAAATGCCTCGGTCAGATGGTTGCTGTGTGTTGTGTACAGTTTTTTTTTTGTTTGTTTTATTTTTAAAAAAAAAGGTCACATTTTAAAAAGAAACCGCTAAAAAGATTATATATTATCAGCAAAGAAAACTAAATGCAACTCTAATAGATAAAGGTGGAAATACATGGCATTGTTTATGACCCAACACATCTGGATAATTTAAAATAGGCGACCAAGAGGTCTGTAGTCAACTCTAAGAGGTCCAGAGTCTTTTGTCTCCCTGCTCCATGTCTCTCCCATGATTTTTCCATACCTCCTCTTGGAATGCTCACAAAGGGGCCATTCAAGTCCTGATGATGTGTTAAGTCTTCAGGCTTGGAGCTGAAACGTTAGTGTGTGTTCTGATGTAAGTATCTGTATTATATATGGATGCAATTAATGTGTAAGGGTGCGAGTTTGTTTGTTTGTGTGCGTGTGTGTGTGTGAGAGAGAGAGATGGATCAAGATGCAGCCAGAGCCTTGATCAGGTACAGTTTGTCTCCCTGCTCACTGGTAAAGATGGGGGCCTTTTTGTAGTGTTCAACAAGCTCTTCCATAGAGTTGAACTTGCGCTGTCCAATGCAGTAAAGGTTTTCCTTCAGCTGCACTTTGAAATGCTTGTTCTTGCTCTGCGCCTTCAGGGAGATGGAGAAGTCATTTGGCTAGAAAGGAAAAAGAAAAAAACTCGGGTTAGAAGCAGCGTTGCAAAGCAGCGACAGGTAAGTGAATTAACGGTTGTCTCGGGAGGAGGCGACTGACCGATGACTCGCTGTCTCGAATGAGGAAGTCTCCTTCTGTGCCTCTCTGATTGAGGGCCACCTCTGCCTGGTGGCGCGTCACCTTCCCGTAGTACCACTCCTTCCCCGCGAAGCGGCCGCTGCTTGACGGCGAGATGTAGTCGCAGTCAGGTGTGGGAGGCCCGGTGGGTCCTGCTGTGGATTTATGGGAGCTGGAGTCCAGCACAGTGACGTAGTTCTTAGGCACCAAGCCCACCTGTCCGTCCGCTTTGCGGCACTTCCACCACTCCGGGTCGTTCTCAGGCTTCTCCACCACCTCCATTACCTCGCCCCTTTCAAACTTTAGTTCCTCGTCGTTATCCGAGTTGAAAGGGTAGAGCGCCTGAACCGTGTGCAGCACTCTGTTTCCGTTCGTGGTGCTGTTCACCACGGCCGCTAGCTTTTCCGTTAGCGATCCGGCCGGGTCACTGAGCCCACCCATGCCCCCTCCGCCCGCCGTCCCATCCACGTCCTCGGTCACGTAGTTGGACGGAAACCAGCCAGAGCGTCCGTTGTAGCTGCCGCGCCACCAGCCGTCACTGCACTTCTCCATCACCACCACCCGCGTGCCCTTCACCAGCGACAGCTCGTCCTCGCGCTCCGCCGCGTAGCTGAACTTGACCAGGGCAGGCAGGTTGAGGTCATACAGCCGCTCGCCGTTGTCTGTACTCGGATCCGTGTCAGAGTTGGAGGCAGTGCTCCTCATGTCTTTCTTATTCTTCACCTTCCCAATTCCTAAAAAACCCCAAAAAACAAACATGACCAAGGAGAAGTGTTAAGGTTTGCAGAAATCATAGAATACCAAAGATTAAGGGAAACGAAACCAATCAGAACCTGGCAGGCAGCTGAATTGTCAGATACAACACAAGTAACAAGAAGAAAAACAAGTCGTACTATTAAGAAAACACAGTGAAAATTTAAGAGGGGAAAAACAAAAAGAAACAGACAAATACCAGGGAGTAATAATAAGTATCAAGAGATCAAGAGCTGTGCTGAAGTACAGGGAGGGCGAGTATGCAGGCCCTAAACCCCCCACACTGCAAATCCCAATACATTCTTGGGGATTAGGTCTAGGTGATGACGAAACAAAAAAAAGCAAAACTGGCATGGTGGTGGGGGGGGGAGTGGAGCGAGGGAGGGATGAAAACTTGTTTTGGCATGGTCCTGCAAATCCTGCTCATACAAAAAAAAAAAAAGTTAAGTGGGTTTATTCAAGCGCTGTGACCTACGGCTGATATAAGTCACATTATACTTGCCTTGAACTCTCTGAGGCACATTTCATTGTTGCTAATCACATTGCATTAATCACCTCGGCTGCCCCGACACCTGCGGCCTCGCTCTGCACGGCAGCTCCGTTTCTGACGCATTTACGTCTCTGCCAGAACTGTACACGCCTCATTCCCCGACCACGAACTGACCATCTGAACTTAAGTGTAACATGGGGATAATTGAGAGCATGTTTTCAACCATCAGCATTTCCATTCTGTTAACACTCACACAGACAAAAGGAATATTTTCCCTTTTCCTGCAGCTAGCCTCTTGGCATTGTCCAACACCTTTCTGATCAGACGCCATGTCTGGTGTCTAGCCCTGGGGCTAGAAGCAGAGGTACGACCTTGTCTTTGAGGCAGTTTCAGGGTTCTGTTCCCTCCAGGCCAGGCTCTGGAAGGTCCTGTTGTCTTAGCCTTACTGAACAAGAATTTCCACTTGGCAGTCTGGCGTGCTAAGAGTTGCATGGACAGCTAGCAGAGGATGCAGTGTTGAGATAATGTCCTCTTTCTTACTTTCCAGGTGACCAGAAAGAAGCTCTAATGTTCAGTCTTGGGTATCTCTAAATCACTATGCTGTAATCAGCCTTGCTGATGATGGCTGAAGCGAAGGCTAACCAGACACTGATATCAGACACAGTGAACAGATTTAAGCCGAGACCCCATTTCTGATTACGTTTGCAAAGCTATCGCTTGCATAATCAAAAGACAGCTGGGTGAAATTATACAGTGTAGCAGGGTGGAGTCTTCAGGACAGTGCTGGAAGGACGGTGTGTGTGTGTGTGTGTGTTATCCGAGTAGGGAACCTGAATACGTTTTACCACAGATAGATTGTTACTGAAAGATGTCTCTGACTCAAGGAGCGCAGACAAATTTCACGGTAGCGCTGAGAGTCCAATGTCAAATTGCTTCCAGGTAGACCCTGTTATTAGTCACACCACCGTACATAACTACAGACTCCAGACAGGGTGTTAAGAGCTGATGTCTGAAGGCGGAGGTTAAGTATTGCACAGATACTAGTTAGAATTCGTTGCAGTCGTATCGGCTCAAAGAGACGAGAAGTACTCAGAAACTGAAGAAAAAAAAAAGAAAATTCCCAAGGCTTTGAAGAAGAAAAGGCTATGGAGGGCACATAAACCAAAACACTCCTCTCTTCTCGGTGTTTAAACATCATGCAAGCATAGCTGACAAATTTTAGATTCAACACTTCTAAAATCTAAATATGCATGATGAAAACCACCGTGATCATGCAGGTGCAAGCTCCAGGATGTCTTGGCACAGTTGGAATTGACCCACTTAAGTTCCAAACAAAAGTTATGGGTCTTTTAAGCTCTAGCTGAGAACAGAGACACAACTGAGAGTTTATATTTTATCTCTCTGGCCAGGTAATGCAACTCTTATCAGTGTCCTTGTCGGGGATTTTTATTCGCTGCTTCCTGCTACGCTCACATGAACACTTTGCATTAAAAAAGCAGATCCACTGCATTTGACTAGATGCTCAATCTCTACCAGGGTAATAATGGGAAGTTTGGATTTGCCTGTTCAGCCATAGATAGATAGATGAAAAGATATGACGCTGTTATTGAGGACAACTGCTCCTCTCAAGGCCCATCTGTCATGCTGTTTCAGGTTAATCACGAGAATTTACTTGTCAGCCGTGTAGAAGAGCTGCGACCTTGTACTTCCTTTAGTAGTTTAGCAGAGCTCATATCTTTTTGCATCAAACACGCAGAATGGAAATACTTCCAGTAAGGCCACAGTTTCCAGAGGAAGGCACAGCTGCACTCTGCTCAGGTGACAGCAACTGATTTTTGGCGAGTATTTCTTTGATATTCTGACAGGTTTGTGTGTTCAATGCAATGTTGGGACATTTGAGCGACATCACAAAATATTATGACCCGACAAGGAATAGATGTCGTTTTAAAAACAAAGTCATGCATGGTTAATGAGGAACCTGCAGAAATTCCAAATAACCAGAACTCTATAAACAAATAATTGAATAAATTTAGGTCACAGACTAAGCAGCCTAATTTTAAGCACTTCAAACAGGACCCATTCTTGGTGCAATGGAGATTATCAGTGGGTTTTATACACACTTAAGCCAGTTGGGGACACCTTTACAACATGTGAGAAAGATACAATAACCTCATTTTATGCCCAAATACTGTATTGAGTTAAAGTCCAAAAACTAGAAAATGACTATCATGCATCATTTGGCTGAAAACTTTTTATTTTTATTTAAATCCATGGGAAATATTCAGCAGATTAAAAGAAAACTAATAATAAACATCCTTCTCTCCCCAGTTCTTCTCAGGCAGCCTCATGTTGCCTATACTCTCTCTCTCCACCTGACATTCAGCCTAAATACTACCAACTATCTGAAATCTAAGTGTGCGGCATTTTCAGCTTCCCCTGAAAACCACAGTGTGTTTGCTACTCTGCTTCTGAGCAAACTTTACAACAGAAATTCACAAGTTCCAGTGCGTTGGAAACTTCTGTCGTTCAAACGTCGTCAGCTTTTTCCTGCACGCTTCTTGAGAAAGGGATGCGGGGGAAGAAAATGACAGAATCAGACGATAATAAATCACTGCAAACAATGACGAGTGGCATATCATGCATTTGCTAAACAGCCTCTGAAGAAGAAGAAGAAGAAGAAGAAAGGGAGGGGGGGGTGGGGGTCACTTCTTGTTTACAGCCTAGGTACACCAGCATGAGGAGAAGAAAAATGCCGGGGGAGTTCGTTCAGCTACCAGTGACACACAGGAATTAGTTTTGTTTTTTAACTGGCCTCCCTTCACTGGCTGGCTGTCCATTGTCTGCCAGGGCCCTTTCGACCCCTTGGCTTCCCTCCATTCCAGGGCTCTTCCTCTGTGGACGACAACACCCCGCGTCAGGCTGTCTGACAGTGCCTTAACATCCCCTTTGCTTTGACGCAGCCCACTTTTGCTAGCAGGGAGTTGAACACAAAAATAGCCTGACAGTTCCAGTCAGGTTGCCTGAATAATCATCAAAAGTGATCTATACGTTGGTAAAACTTCAGACCCTGACAACAATCCAGACAGATAATGGCAAAACAGCGAGCCTCAGACGTATAGTTTTGTATGAGATGTGTGCTTTTGATGTAATGACAGCATGTTCAGTCAGAAACTGTGTTCAGCCCATCAAATGAGAGGCAAAGCACACAAGTGTGAGTTGGCGTATATTCTCGGTCGGGGCTGCCTTTTGAGGCTATAGCTTCAATCGCGCTGCTAACGCGGATGACAGATTTGCAGGAAATGTGCACAGTTCTTTTCAACTTCAGCCGTCTGACACATCAAAAGCCGGCAGCCATCGATCTCTATGATGGAAGAGTTCAGGGAGAAATGCAGCTCCGTACAGAGCAGCATTAACGTCAGGAGATACGCCAGAAACAAGCCTCTCTCAAATGTGAAACAGTCTAAGGGTATGATTTCTCATATCACATTAAATCAAACCACCTTTAACTTTGTTTCCAAAGACCCACAGGCTGTAATTTTAAGTTGATCTACATTACTTAAAAAAAAAAAAAATGGAATGACGAGCTCATCCTCAGCCGACAGCCGCAGAATTTCCAACCAAGTATTTTCAGACAAGATTATCTTAACCTTTTTTCTTTTGTTCCTTTCTTCCCCATAATGTCTTCTCTTATGACCTACATTTTCAAGACGTTTGATAATCAAGTATACACTGACTGATTCCACTCATTCACTAAAATAAACAGATTCCAGCTGAATCTCTCATGATAAACATATGAAAACACGTAATGTATGAACTGATCAGCAGAGTTGTTTGAGATTAAGCTACGAGAAAACAAAAACTTAACTACTATAAAAGCAACAACAACCAGAATTGATAATTATAATTACACGATCAAAGATTATTTGCTAACAGTGTCAGGATATGAGAAAACAAAAGCTAAACTTTTGTGGACTTTCAGGCTAAAATGCTTTTGCGAGAGTAATTTGGTGCAGCAAAGTCAATAGTTTTATATCAGTTTATGAGAGTTGGAGCCATTTTTCCGATCTTGGTTTCACTCAAAACGAACGACTCGGAAGAAAACAAACTCAAATGAGGACTTGTAGTGCAAACATACACACACAAACTAATAACGTCACTCCATTTGTTGTATAACACAGACC